>PVLA01005760.1:0-138642 GCA_004027455.1 Hydrochoerus hydrochaeris | reverse complement strand
TGCACCCCGAGCAGATTCCCATCATGCTTTGCTTCAAGCTCATCTCCACCGCCTGCAGAGGACGGAAGAGATCCTGTGTCATCCACTGCTGTGTCCAATTCCCAGCTGGATGATGAGTGACAGCTCCATATTTTCAGCTGAATGCTTACTCACGTATGGCTGTGTGTGCATACACACGGCACCAACATGCAGCACTTACCAGGTAGCAGGCATGGGTCAGTGTTTGTGAGTCAGGAGAATTATTACATGTTACAAACAAGAAAATTAAACCTGGCCTGGAACGGCGGTGCATACCTGAAATTCCAGTAGTCTGGGAGGCCAAGGCCGGATTGCAGTGTGTTTGAGGCCAGCTTAAACTACTAAGTAAGACTGTCAAAAAAAAGTCGGGGTGGGGGGCTGGGGATACAGCTCAGCAGCACAAGTGCCTGCCTGGCAAGCACAAGGTTGTGAGTTCAATCCCTGGTACAAAAAAAAAGGTTTGGGATGTAGCTCAGTGTGAAGGTCCTTAGTTCAAATGCAGTGCTAGGAATAAGGAAGGAAGGAAAAAAGGAAGGAGGGATAGACGGAAGGAAGGAAGGAAGTGAAGGAAACAGGTCCAAGGAGGTTAACACCTTGTTCATGGTTTCACCAGGAGTCACAGTAAACATTTGCAGAGGGCCTGCTGCTGGTGCTGGGTAAAACCCCAGGCCAGATATACAGACTAAGTGCAGTACGTGCCTCTTAAAGTGCCAGCTATGTGCAGGCAGCCCCTGAGCTGGATGAGGTACATGAGGTGGGGCCATCAAGCTTGGGACATTCAGATTGTGGGTTTGGAGCTGGGCATGGTGGCACATATCTGTAATCCCAGCACTCAGGAGGCTGAGGCAGGAGAATTGCTGTGAGTTCAAGGCCAGCCGGGGCTGCAAAGTGAGACCCTGTCTCAAAAAACAAAAACAAACAGATCGTAGGTTGGGGACCCCTGGGAAGTGATGTACAGCCCATTCCCCTGTCCTCTTGGAGGTGGGCTCTGCGCCCAGCTTGGGGGCCTGGATAGGGCTTACCAAGAGCCACAAGTACATCGTGGCCCCCACAGATCGCAAGCAGGACTGGTCAGATCACGCTATCTGGTGGGAGCAGAAAAGGCAATGGCTGCTGCAGACACACTGGACGCTGGACAAATACGGGATCCTGGCTGATGCCCGCCTGTTCTTTGGGCCACAGCACCGGCCGGTCACCCTGAGGCTGCCTAACCGACGTGCACTGCGCCTGCGCGCCAGCTTCTCCAAGCCGCTCTTCAAGGCGGTGGCCGACATCTGCCGCCTCCTCAGTGAGTAGCCCACGTGCGAGGCCTCTGCAAGCGGCGGGTCCCTCCTTTCCCCCGGCCGGCCGCTGTCACCCTTGGCTGCTCACCCTGCCCCCCAAGTGCCCAGGTGCGAGGTGGGAGGTCACGGCCAGAGCTCCCCGCAGGCATCCGGCACCCCGAGGAGCTGTCTCTGCTGCGCGCTCCAGAGAAGAAGGAGAAGAAGAAGAAGGAGAAGGAGCCGGAGGAGGAGGTGTTCGACCTGACCAAGGTCGTCCTGGCCGGCGGTGAGCAGGGGCCGGGCAGGGCTCCCGGGAGGCCGGGCCTGGGCAGCCGCTGACCCCGCCGTCCCCCAGGTGTGGCGCCCGCGCTCTTCCGGGGGATGCCGGCGCACTTCGCGGACAGCGCGCACACCGAGGCCTGCTTCCGCATGCTCAGCCGGCCCGCGCCGCCGCCCGACCCCGGGCTGCTGCAGCGCCTGCCGAGGCCCGGCTCCCTGGTGGACAAGACCCAGCTGCACAGCAGGTGGGAGCCCCCGCCCCGCCCCCCCACTCCGTGGGTTCACCCTGCGCACGCGCACGCTCATGCAGTCACAGCACAGCCCTGACTGCCTCCGCCACCCCCAGGTGGCTGGACTCCTCGCGGTGCCTCATGCAGCAGGGCATCAAGGCCGGGGACACGCTCTGGCTGCGCTTCAAGTACTACAGCTTCTTCGACTTGGATCCTAAGGTGGGCTGGGCTCCGGGCAGCCGACCTGGGGGCCGTAGCCTTGAGACAGGGAGGCCTGGGACCCAGGGTCTGGGCTCCAGAGTGTGAACCCCAGTGGGACGGGCTCCAGCCTGGGCTCCAGGATGCTCCCTGGAGGGGCGGCAGGAGGACCCGCAGGGAACCGGAAGTGAGGACAGGCACTGTGCCCCTGCCCTGTCTATGTCCCTGCCCACCTCCTGTGCCATCTCTCCACCCCTCCAGCTTGCAAACCCAACTCTGTGCGCTCCACATCTCCGGCACCCTTGCTGTGCGCCCTGCCTCCTCTGCCAGGCTTTCTGTGGCTGCCCCTGGGCCCCCTCTTACCCCTCAGCCAAACCTACCCTGGCAACAGCTGTCCCTGTCCATCTAGTAGTACACCTGCTGCGGAGGTAGCCACCGTGTCATCTGTCCCCTGTCCCTTCCTGCCTCCTTCTTCTTGGCCACTGAAGACAGGGACACAGGGGCCCGCCCTCCCTGTGAGAAGCGTCCTCTTCCTTTCTCATCAACTGTGGGCCACCCGGCCTCCCCTCTCATAGCCACCCCAGCCTCGGAACAAACGCCCCTCTGGTCCTGTTGCCAGTCTGAAGGGCTCCTGTGACCGCTGTACCCTGCCCCTGCCGCAGGCCCTGCCCGCCTGAGCTCTTTCCTGCGCTGGCCACTGCCTTCCTCCTGCCCTGTGCTCTCCTCTCCTTCCGAATCCTGGGCCCCGTCTCTTCCTGGGGACTTTGTTATTCTTTTTTTTTCCAACCTTCTCTTGGATTGAGTAGGGTCTTTATTTTTATTTTTATTTTTTTGTCTTTTTGAGACAGGGTCTCGCTATGCAGTTCAGGCTGGCCTTGAGCTCACTGTAGCCCAGGCTGGTCTCGAACTCATAATGATCCTCCTGCCTCAGCCCCTGGAGTGCTGGGATTACAGGCGTGAGCCACCACGCCCGGCTTGAGCAGGTTTTTTGTTTTTGTGTTTTTGGTACTGGGCCTCAAACTCATGACCTCACACATGCCAGGCAGGCGCTTGTGCCACTGAGCTAAATCCTGGCCTGAATTGTTTTTATGATTCCATTTTATCTCATTTCCTTTGACTCATTATCTTGCCTTCCTTCTTTCTTTTTTAATAGTTAATAAATTATATATATATATATATTTGTGTGTGTGTGTGTGTGTGAGACAGGGTCTCACTATGAAGTTGAGGGTGGCCTTGAACTCACTATGGAGCCCAAACTGGCCTCAAACTGGTAGTAATCCTCCTGCCTCAGCCTTCTGAGTGCTGGGATTACAGGTGTGCACCACCACTGCCAGCATTCCTATTTCTTGATTTTGCAGTTTTACACATTATGTATTGACCCTGTAGGAAAGCTGATAACACAGCTGTTTTATACTCTCTCTCCTTCCCACATAACATACAGATTTCTTTGTGTCTTTCTAACAGAGCAATGTTGTGGAGGCATAGGAGGTGGTGATGCCAGCACTTGGGAGATCTATGTAAATTTAAGGCCCCCCAGAGTTACAGAATGAGATCCTATCTCAAAAAATGAACAAATTGAGCCAGGCATGGTGGCACATGTCTGTAATCCCAGCACTTGGGAGACTGAGGCAGGAGATCATTGCAAGCTTGAGACCAGCCTGGACTACAAAGTAAGTTTAAGACCAGCCTGGACTACATAGCGAGACCCTATCTCAAAAAGACAAAAAACCCCACAACCCAACCTAACTAAATAAAACACAAAACCTGACTCCGGCTGTAAATAGCAGTGCATAGAAATAGCATTCTAGATAAACCCAAAATAGTTATGCTTATATGTCTTTGTTACTTTGGGGGGAGGGTAGTGCTAGGCATTGGATTAAACCCAGGGCCCTTCCATTGAGCTGTAGCCCTTTCTGAAAATTTTAAAGTTTTGTTGTTGTTGTTGTTTTACCATTTATTTATTTATTTATTTATTTATTTATTTATGTATTTATTTTTTGCGGTACCAGGGATCAAACTCATGGGTCTTTCTTCATTCTTTGGTTGGTTTATTTGCCTTTCAACTCAGAAACCTGGGCTAATGCCCTGTGTGTTTAATCATGTCCTCAGCCGCCACCATTTTTCTCTTCATTCTTTCTGGAACTCAGTGAGTACTGGCTGCTCTAGCTTCTCTCTCTCTCTCTGTCTCCCTCCCTTTTCCCCTCCCTCCCAACTTCCTCTCCTCTTCTTTCTCTCTTTCCGTACTAGAGATTGAACCCAGGACCTTATACCACTGAGCTGTATTCCCAGGTCTTTGTCATTTTGAGACAGGGATCTCCCTAAATTGCCCAGACTGGCCTCAAACTCGAAGTGATCCTCCTGCCTCAGTCTCCCAGGTGCTGGGATTCCAGACATGTGGCACCAGGCCCAGGCATGTTTAATTTCAATACAATTCAATCAATATTTCTTTTTAACAAATTTATTTATTTAGTTAAAATTTTTATTTCTTTTTGTTTAGTAGCTTTGAAATGCAACTCAGCTGGGTGTGTTAGCACACGCCTGTAATCCCAGCACTCGGGAGGCTGAGGCAGGAGGATTGTCATGAGTTTCAGGCCAGCCTGGGCTACATAAGCAAGTTCAAGACCAACCTGAACTACATAGCAAGACTCTGTCTCAAAAACAAAACAAAACAAAAAAAAGCAAAACAAAACAGAGTCTGGCAAGCATGAGGTCATGAGTTCAATCCCCCCCAACAAAACAAAACAAAACAAAGCTAAAGTAAGAAAGAGAGAAAGAGAGAGAGAGAGAAAGAGAGAGAGAAAGAAAGAAAGAAAGAAAGAAAGAAAGAAAGAAAGAAAGAAAGAAAGAAACTTACCAAGTGTGGTATAGGATGGTGGTGCATACCTGTAATCCCAGCTTTCTGGGTGGCTGAGGCAGAAGGATTCCATGAGCTTGAGGCCAACCTGAACTAGTGAACATAGCTAGATCCTGTCTCAAAAACACAAGCAAGAGCAGAGCATGATGGTGCACGCCTGTAATCCCAGCACTCGGGAGGCTATGGCTGGAGAATCACTGCAAGTTTGAGGCCTGACCTATACAGCAAGAACCCATCTTGGGAAACCAAAGCCAAAACAAAGCAAATCAAAACAAAATCATCGCAGCCAGCCATGATGACACACACCTGTTATCGCTGCCACTTGGGAGGCTGAGACAGGAAGATCTCAAGTTTGAAGCCAGTCTGAACAACTTAGCAAGACCCAGTCTCAAAATAAAAGGGCTGAGATGTAGCTTAGTGCAAGGTTTCCATCCCCGATACTGAAAAAGAAAATCCGGTTTCTATTTCTAAGTGTGGAATTTTATCTAGGAGGGTTTTGATTCGTGTTTGAGGAGTTTTTTTTGTTTTTTTGTTCCTACTGGATATTTGTCTCCTTGGAGATGTGTCTCTCATATGTACCTTGGTCTGTGTAGCCCAGGCCAGCAGCTGTTCTCAGCTGTGGGCAATCTGTGCTGTGCAGTCGCTTTTGAACACCAGGCTCTAAGCAGCTGGCTGGAAACCCTGATAAGTGAGCACGGGTGGCACTTGGTGGCTCTGGGAGGAGGTGGCTCGGGTGGCTGTCCCTGCTCAGTGCCGGCTTCCACTCCACCCACCTGTTTCACATTGTGACCTCCCAACTGCACGCGGGGCGCCAGGGCAGAGCTCCCTCCATCTCAGAAGCCCCGGAAGAAAGTTGCGGCTTTTGCTTGGTGTCAGCACGGGTGACCTCACTGCAGGTTTCTGGGGAGGAGAACTAACCTTTTTGTGTGTGTGTCTATGTGTGTAGTACTAGGAGTTGGGTCAGGAAATACTGAGCTGCATCCCCAGCCTCTGTTTTTTATTTTGAGACAGGGTCTTGCTAATTTGTTGAATTTTCCAGTTTGGGCTCGAACTTGAGATCCTCCTACCTCAGCTTCCTAGAATGCTGGGATGACAGGTATCTTGCTTGAGTTTGCATTTCTTCTTTATTTGTTTTTGGTACCGGGAATTGGACTCACAACCTTGTGCTTGCCAGGCAGGCCCTGTGTCACTGAGCTATATCCCTGGCACCTTATTTATTTTTTTATGAGTACATGTTTGCGGCACATACACAATGATTACATTCACACAGCACGTCTGAGTTCGCTTTGCTTCTCCTTTCCCTCTTCTCTCTCCCACTCCGTCCATCTCTTTATGGCAGTGTAATATTCCAGTGTGGGTCAGTGCTACGTTTTCTTTATCCATTCACCTGTGGATCTGGGATATTTTCAAGGCTCGGCTATGCCGAGCTGTGCGGCTGTGAGCGTGGCATGCGTGTGTCACTGAGATGGGATACCCTTAAGCATTTGTTACTGCTTGATTTCTTGGCTCTCAGTTTCACTGGGCCTCCAAGGGTGGCTTCCATGGTACTGAGACTTCCTCGTGCTTTGCCCTCCTGATCCTTCTCGCTAGAATCTGCTTCCTTCACTCTTCCCACTGTCACCCTCAGGTCTCTGTTCAGGTCACCTCCTCACACCCCACTGCCTTTGACTGAAGAATGAGGGTGCTGCCTGGGGGAGCTGTGTGTTATCTGGACGCTGAGGTCCCTGGACTTTCAGCGTAGGCATCCACCGAGCATCTGTACCTGGGCCAGGGGGCACGGGAGGCCGCGTGGGTGTGTGGGCCCCTTGTCGTCTGAGCTGCTGGCTCCCCGCCCGCCGCAGGCCGACCAGGTGCGACTGATGCAGCTGTACGAGCAGGCGCGCTGGGACCTGCTGCTGGAGGAGATTGACTGCACCGAGGCCGAGATGATGATGTTCGCGGCCCTGCAGGTGTCTGGGTGTCTGGGGCGCGGGCCTCGGGTAGGAAGAGCCTTCTGGAGCAGGGCCCATCTCTAGGGACACCCAGCCTGGGGCCACCACTGGGCAGCGGGACTCAGCTCTCCCTGCCCGTGCACCCCCAGTACCACATCAACAAGCTGTCACAGAGCGGGGAGGCCGGCGAAGTGGCCAGCACAGACCCGGGGCTGGACGACCTGGACGCGGCCCTGAACAACCTGGAAGTGAAGCTGGAGGGCTCGGCGCCCACGGACGTGCTGGTGAGGAGGGCTCGGGCTGGGGGGGTGTCAGGCCGAGGGAGCCCTGGGCCCCTCTGACCCCTCTGCTCCCCCAGGACAGTCTCACCACCATCCCAGAGCTCAAGGACCATCTCCGAATCTTCCGGTGAGTGTGGCCAGCCAGAGGGGGAGGCTGTTTCCAGGCCGCCATTCACACCCTGCTCACCCTCAGGCCCCGGAAGCTGACCCTGAAGGGCTACCGCCAGCACTGGGTGGTGTTCAAAGAGACCACGCTGTCCTACTACAAGAGCCAGGACGAGGCCCCGGGGGACCCAATCCAGCAGCTCAACCTCAAAGGTGAGGCAGCAGGAGTGGGGACTGGCCTCGTTCTCTTCCGGGAACCAGGGAAGAGGATCTCTGCGGGCAGGCCTCCCCCTCCAAGACCCCCCAGCCACCCCTTATCCCCACAGGCTGCGAGGTGGCCCCAGATGTCAACGTCTCCAGCCAGAAGTTCTGCATCAAACTCCTAGTGCCCTCCCCTGAGGGCATGAGTGAGATCTACCTGCGGTGCCAGGATGTGCGTGAGGCTGGCAGGGATGGAGCAAGACTGGGGCTAGGGCCGAAGCAGCACTCAGGACAGAGCCCAGCTGGTTCCTCACCATTGTCCCTGTCCCCACCAGGAGCAGCAGTATGCCCGGTGGATGGCCGGCTGCCGACTGGCATCCAAGGGCCGCACCATGGCCGACAGCAGCTATGCCAGCGAGGTGCAGGCCATCCTGGCCTTCCTCAGCCTGCAGCAGGCAGGCAGCGGGGGCTCAGGCAACCACACCCAGGGGCCCGAAGCCTCTGCTGAGGGCCTCAACCCCTACGGCCTAGTTGCTCCTCGCTTCCAGCGGAAGTTCAAAGCCAAGCAGGTACCAGAGTGGATGGAGGGTAGAAATGACCACACCATTTCCCTGGCTGCCTTCGACCCCCGAGAGGCTCTCAGGAGAAAGCTGCATGAGCACTTGCTTCCTCTCCCAGGCCTCTGAAAGGGTCACACAATCTGAGGGCCCCTGTCCACTCAGGGCCTGGCTCAACCTGTGCTTGCTGAGTACTGAGAGGTTGTACTTCAGCGGCTGTGCTGGGCACTGGCCCTTTTCCAGGCTCAGCCTCCTGTCTCCCTGACAGAAGCAGGAAGGGGTCTCAGGGAGTTTGAGGGAGGGGAACCCCCACCAGTCCCTCACCAGTATGGCCCCACAGCTCACCCCCAGGATCCTGGAGGCCCACCAGAACGTGGCCCAGCTCTCGCTGACTGAGGCCCTGCTGCGCTTCATCCAGGCCTGGCAGTCCTTGCCTGATTTTGGCATCTCCTACTTCATGGTCAGGTAAAAGCCCCTGTCCAGCCAAGCACTGCCCTGCCCTGCCACCCATCCCATGCACTGCCCCAGGCAGGACACAGCTGCCCTGAGATGCCACTACAGGGGGTGGCCCTCTTCATTCATTTCCCAAACTCGCACAGACATGGTGATGCAGGACGATGACCACATACACATTATCATTAGCATTTGGGTGCTGTGAAGTGAGTCCATCAAGTCGGCACCATTTTCCAGCTGAGGGACTCAAGCCCTAGAGAATGTAAATGTCACTCAGGGTCACACCATGGGCGAGCGACAGAGCTGGGATGCGGGCACAGCCCTGTCCTGCCCCTTCACACGGACTCTGGACACTGTGCCATGCTGTATGGGTGGGCTTGAGGGCCACCAGAGGGAGCCCCTGCTCATATACCACCCCCCCCCAACACTCCATCAGGTTCAAGGGCAGCAAGAAAGATGAAATCCTGGGCATTGCCAACAACCGACTGATCCGAATCGACTTGGCTGTGGGCGACGTGGTCAAGACCTGGCGCTTCAGTAACATGCGCCAGTGGAACGTCAACTGGGACATCCGGCAGGTGGGCCCACAGCAAGGGCAGGGAGGGACAGGAGACAGGTGGCGGAGGCTTTGCCCTTACCCCTCCTGCCCACTGGCACCTCTGACTACCCACCCCCTAGGTGGCCATCGAGTTTGATGAGCACATCAATGTGGCCTTCAGCTGCGTATCTGCCAGCTGTCGAATCGTGCATGAGTACATCGGGGGCTACATTTTCCTGTCAACGCGGGAACGGGCCCATGGGGAGGAGCAGAACGAGGACCTCTTCTTGCAGCTCACAGGTGGCCACGAGGCCTTCTAAAGGCAGAGTGACTACCTACACCAAGCTCGCCACCAGCCACAGCCACTCCTGTGCCTGCTGGGACTCACTGCCCCACCCCCATGCCAGGCCTGCTCCAAGCTGGGTGCTTTCACTTGCTGTCACTGGCAGACTAGGTCCCTGGCTGGGCCAGACTCCGCCATCACGCAGCTGGGGCTGGGGTGGGCCTGAGCTCATACACAGCCCGCTTTCCCTGTCCATCTGGCCAAGGCCAGAACCCCTGACCTATGTGTGGCACAGCTCCCTGAGCACCCGAGGAGGACCAGAGGTAGGCAAAGCACGAGAAACCCTAGTTTCAAACTGGAGTTCTTTTCTCATTACTGTTAAAAAAACTTTTTAAATAAATATTTTATTGTTTGATCATCCTTCGTCTAGGGCTGTGCAGGGGCCACCCAGACATTCTGTGTCCTTCTCACCAGCCAAGGAGAGAGGTTTTCCTGAGGTAAAGAGGAAAGCTGCTTAGAGAAAGGGCAATTCCGTCAGCCTGGCTTTGGGAGTGGGACAGAGGTGAGGGCAGAGGGCACAGGCGTGGGGGTGCGGTTCTCACGGGCAGGCCGAAGCTGCAGGGCCTCCTTGAAGTATTTGGGGAGCAGGAAGCCATCAGCATCCCCTGGAGTCAGGATCACCCCATTGGCAGAGCGGAAGAAGTGGATCCCATCTGCTGACAGAGCTAGCGATGTAACTCGTGCCCCCCACCAAGGGTCCTGCAGTCCCTTCTGTGACAACACCCACCTGCCAGGGCCAGGGGTCCATTGATGAACACGGCCACTTCACAGTTTGGGCGCATGCCTGCAGGGACAAACAAAGCTGGGTCCTAGGGGACCTGGGGGCAGTTAGCAAACCAGGACAGAGTGATCCTAAGGTGAGGAGCGCAGGGAGTACCATGCTATGAAAGGCCAGTGGGCCACCTCAGACAAGTGAGGCTGTGACCCTCAGAGGGAACCTGAGAAGTCACAGTGGGTGAGAATAAATGGGTAGTGGGGCCACTGACCACTGATGACACCAGGATCCCCAGGCAGTCCTGGGGCTAAGTGAATGTGTGTCCTTCCCTGGCATGACAGGCCCTTGAGCAGGATGGATGGCCAGTGCTTCCAGAATGTACCATGGACCAGCACCTGGGGCAGGGCCTGTGGTGTCTCCAGGGGCACCAGCTCCAAATCAGGCACCTGAGATGGGTGGTTGAATGGGTAGCCGTGAGACCTCCTCTGTGGAGAGGGGTCCCACCTGGCTCTCCCACCTGTCCCCTTGGCACCCACCTGCAGGGAGTGGCCCTGATTAGCCCGGATGAGGGGGCCAGTGCTGGGGTCTCCTGGCTGCAGGGTGAACCGCTGCTTCTCATTGGCATCTACCACGCGCTGCACATCTTCAACAGAGAAGCTGCGGAACTGGGGCAGCTGCAGCAGGTTGTGCAGGGGCACAAAGCCATCTGCGGGCAGACGGGTGCTTAGGCACCAACCTTACTATAGCCAGGCCGCAGTTCACGGGGAGCCACAGGCAGCCAGAACAAAGGCTGGGCCTGTAGATCACATGGGCTTCATCTGTGTGGCCTCCAGAAAAATCTCCCCTTTCTGGGCCTCTGTTTCCTTAACTTACACAGGAAGAGGGGCTGCCTTAGGCAGGGTCACACAGATGACGTGGTTGGTATTGGCCCAGAGAAGATACTCAGTAAACATCACTGGCTGCAAGACTCCCTCAGTGCCCACCCTTGTCTACTGGGCCATGTGACTGGCAGGAAACCACAAGAAGGGCCACTTAGCTCAACATCACCAGGCCTGGCCCAGGCAGTTTCCTCTCCCAGGAGACACGATTTGGGGCTCTGGGCCCAGTCTTCACTGGGCCAACCTGGGTGGCTGTGTGCCCTCTACAGTGACTGGGCCTGTGTTCTCCAGCGTGCAGTGCCTGCTGTGCCTTCTCCATAGCACAGTAGTGGAAACCACAGTGCAGGGAGCACAGACAGGTTCGT
Organism: Hydrochoerus hydrochaeris; assembly: GCA_004027455.1. Lineage (NCBI taxonomy): Eukaryota > Metazoa > Chordata > Mammalia > Rodentia > Hydrochaeridae > Hydrochoerus > Hydrochoerus hydrochaeris. The sequence goes on along the minus strand of PVLA01005760.1, from coordinate 127,434 downwards.
ACTGCTTTCTGAGTTCCAACCACACTCCTCCCTGGCAACCGAGAGATCTTCACTTACCGGCTCCGATGGGAAGCCCCAGCTTCAAGGCCCCGTGACGGAGAGCGTAGGACAGAGCTTTAGAAAGCTTCACATCTCGGTCCTGCAAAAAGCCCAGGGATGGCTTGAGTCTCCATAATTGATCCTGTCCTGCTGCCCACCCTGAGCCGAGTGACCTGCTGCAGAGGAAGAGGAATTTCTGTGGTCTCTGGGACCAAAATAACCCATGAGTCCCCACTCTACTGGGAAGCTAGGCCTCTGTGTCGTCCGCCCTCCACTCCCCCACCCCAACCTCCCCCAAGCGGGTGCGGTGGAGGACAGGCGAACCTGCTTCTGAGGTCTGGGAGCCCTTTTCCCCTTGGGCCCTGCTGCCTCCCGGCTCCTTCCACCAGCGGAATTCATACTCCAGACTTGGGTAGGAGGGACCTGAGACTGATTTACAGATCCTATGTCCCCACCCTGCTCGGAGAGTCACAAAAGCTCAGAACATGAGAGCCGGGTGGCGGACATAGAGCTCGTGACATTTGGTATCCACCCTCGAAACTCGAGTGCAAACAGGGCAACTAAGACCCCTACTGGCGAGACTTGCAAGGTCACACCGGCAGCCACAAGTATAAAGGGAGCCGAGCCCAGCGATTTAGTAGGGCAACAGCGTGTAGGCTGATCTCGGGGTAAGGAAAGGCAGCCTCAGGCACGGAGCGGACCACAGCGCGTCCGCACCAGCCAATGAAAAGGCACAGGAGGAAGGGGCGGGCGCTTCGCGTCAGGGGAGGGGGCGGAGCGTGAGGGCCCATGCGGGTGGCTCTACCAATGAAAAGGCAGGAAAAAGGGGCGGGCACGTATGCGTCAGGGGCGGGGGCGGAGCGCGAAGGCCCTTGCTGGTGGCTCTACTAATGAAAGGGCATGGAAGAAGGGGGCGGGCACTTCCGCTTGGGGCAAGGGGCGGAGCCTTAGGGCCCAGCTTGCGGGTGAGTTTGAGTTCCGGCAGAGGCTGGAGCTTCACGACTTCCGGACTCGCCAGGACCTCTGTGTATCCGTGGTTGGCAGAATTCCTAGGTTGGGGAGGGGGTGGGAATATCTGGGGGACCCAGGACTTCTGGGTGGTAGGAATGCCTAGAAGTCCCAGGAATTTCTGGCAGCAAGAGTTCCCCGCACCCAGCCGACGCTTCAGGGTGTTGGGGTAATGGGAATTAACGCCCCAGGAGTGGTCAGGGAGGCTGGAAGGGCTGGGGTATCCTCAACAGGTGTGAGGCAGAGTCTGGCAGAACTGGGCCGAAAGGTGGCTGTGTGCCCTGCGCGCTGACAGGCCCGACTGTGTGCTTCTCTAGAGCCTCCCTGTGCAGACCATGGACCCTGAGGTGTCCCTGCTGCTTCAGTGCCCTCCCGGGGGACTGCCCCAGGAGCAGGTAAGGGTGGAGCTGAGCCCAGCCCATGATCGGCATCCACTACCAGGAGGGGACAAGACCATCACAGCCATCTGGGAGAGCCGACTACAGACCCAGCCCTGGCTTTTCAATGCACCTAAGTTTCGCCTGCATTCAGCCACACTGGAGTCCACTGACTCTGCCGGACCACAGCTGCTCCTGCGCCTGGGCCTGACTTCTTACAGAGACTTCCTGGGCACCAACTGGTCCAGCTCAGCCTCCTGGCTGCGACAGCAGGGAGCTACTGATTGGAATGACAAGCAAGCCTATCTGGCTGACCCTCTAGGGGTGGGCGCTACACTAGTCACAGCTGACAACTTCCTTGTCTTCTTGCGCCGCTCTTTGCAGGTAGCTGAGGCCCCTGGAATGGTGGATGTTCCTGGTGGGCACCCTGAACCTCAGGTGAGATGCCAGGTTGGGAGCAAAGGTGCAAAACCCCAGGCAGCTCAGGGAAGCTGGAGCTCTAAGCCCTTCCAGCTCACGGAGAATTGGCCTGGTGTTTCTCTGAGTCCCCTCAAGACAGCTGTGCGGCCTCCCCTGCTACAGTGTATGGCTGATCCAGGAGTAGGTATAAGCCAGCTGACAGTAGCCTACACAGTGCACTGCTGCATAGAGACAAGGGACTCGCTGTTACCTGGAAACCTGCGACAGGCCTAACTTGTAACAGACCAGTGGGGAGGGGAGTCAGCAGAGGAAGATCCCTGTGTGGCCCCTTACTAGCTGGGACCTCTGATTCTCCACCTGGACAAGAGGCTTAAGGGACCATTAAGATTCTTACATTGTGTCTATCCCAAGCCATCACCAGCAAGGGGGAAGACAGAGTGGGAAGAGGCAAAGAGCAGAGGCTGAGCCTGACCTCTCATAGGCCCTGTGCCCTGGTGACAGCCCCCAACACGAGGACTTCCCTGGGGAGCTGGTGGTGCGAGAGCTCTTCTCCAGTGTCCTGCAGGAGATCTGTGATGAGGTGAGGGGTGGTTCTGACAGAATGGTGGGCATGTAGGGAAGGGCTAGAACTTGCTAGATTCCCACAGGTGTGGGCTAGTGGGATGTCTACAGCAACCTGGATGGCACTGAGGGAAGAGCTTGGCTTTGCATGGGGTATACTCAAAAGTGGAATTCTAAACGATGTGTGGTGGTGCCCTCCTGCAACCTCAGCACTCTGGAGGCTGAGGCAGGAGGGTTGCCTCAGTTTTGAAGGCAGTCTGGTTTATACAGTTCAAGTCCAGTTTCAACTACAGATCAAGACCATGTCTCAAACAAACAAACAAAAAAATGGAGTTCCTAGCCATAGGGCTCTTTGTCTTTACAGTGTAAATAGTGATAAATGTCTTGCCTATTCCCCAAGTTTGTTGAAAGTAGAGAGTAAATGGGAGTCTCAGTTGCTACACTCACTTCCCTGGGCAATTTGTTCGATCCTTGTACTTTTGGTTTTCCCATCTGTAATATGAACATCCTCCTCAGTGATGGCAGACACCTGCAATCCCAGCACTCATGAGGCTGAAGCAGGAGGATTGCCTCAAGTCTGAGGCCCGCCTGGGCTACAAAGTGAGTTCAAGGCCAGCTTGGACTCCATAGGGAGACCCTGTCTCAAAAAGACAAAATAAATAAAATAAAATGAACATGCCCAAGATCTGACATTGTGATACTAGGCACTTGATCTACCAACCCCAAAGGGGTAATTAGGTGACAGTCTGTTCTTTGCTGAGAGGACAGGGGTATGGGCAGGGGGCACTGACATTTGGGATCCCCTGCCCCAGGTGAACGTGCCACTGCTTACCCTGAGCCAGCCCCTGCTGTTGGGCATTGCCCAAAATGAGACCAGTGCTGGCCGTGCCAGTGCTGAGTTCTACGTCCAGTGAGTGAACTCTGGGGCACGGTAGCCTGCATCCTGGTGGAGATGGGTGGTGAGGGCTGGGGCCGAGGCAGCTGGGTTCCTCAGGGATCCTTCAGGATGGACACCCCCAAGCCACCTCTTGTCCTTGTCTAGGTGCAGCCTGACCTCTGAAGAGGTGAGGAATTACTACCTAAGTGGGGGACCTGAGGCCCACGAGTCCACAGGCATCATCTTTGTGGAGGCACAGGTGCGGGGCAACAGATGCATTCTGCTTGGCCCCTAGGCTGGGTTGTGCAGAGAAGACTGGTCAGAGAGGGTGGTTGGGTCGGATAGGGGATCCCAGGGGCCTTTTGGAATTTTCTTCAGAGTTACAGGCTCCCTCTGCTTGAGGGAAAGGGTGGGAGTCTGTGAAGCCCTGGTGACGCCTCCCTCGGGCTGGTGCAGTGCTGGGGGCTCTGAGGCCTGGGAGCTCTGGGCAAAGCCCCAGTAGGAGACCAGGGCTGGATATCTGGGTCTCAATTGTCTTCCTACAGAGGATGCAGAGATTGCAGGAGACCGAGATGTGGGCCGAGCTCTGCCCCTCAGCCAAAGGTGCCATCCTCCTCTACAACCAGGTCCAGGGAAGTGCCATCTGAGTTGCTTTGGGGACCCCACCCAGCCCTGCCCACAGCTCTGAGGACAATAAAGGATTTTATTCTTGGATTACGTTGGCATCTGCTGTTTCCATGAGAAAGAGGGTTTGCTGGGAGAGGGCTGGGTGGGTGAGGGCCGTGACTCCCACGCCGGGCACTGGTAGAGTTTCTGGACATCTATAGGGTGGAAGCAGCTCGGTGAAACGTGCGGCGGAACGCACAGGGGTTGGTGAGGGCAGCGGCCGGGCACAAAACCTTACAGGACGAAGGTCAGCCCGGCTCTGCCCAGTCTGTAGGTAGACGCGGTGTCCAAGACCAACGGGAGTGCTGGGGCGGGGCCCTGGCGTCTGAGCCAATGAAAATCCAGAGGCGGGGCCAGTAGAGGCACAGGAAATGCCGGAGACCACGGAGTCTGAGTCTGTGAGTGGGGGCTGGGGGTGGGGCTTGCCCGTGGCTCCTCCCTCGTCCCCTTCAATGTCAGGGTTGGGGAGAGGGTCGCAGCATCCCGGTAGGTAGTCCAGATCCCGAGGTTACTCCGGAAAGGCCCCGGGGTGCTTGGGTCCGATTCTGACCGAGGAGACCACCCTCCACCTCCCCGGGCCAAGCCTCTTCCGTCTGCCCCGATCTGGTCTCAATGCATCCCCACCTTAGTGGCCTCCTTTCCCCAGCTGCCTGCCCGCCGCCATGCCGACCCTACTGGCCCTGCTGCCCCTGCGCCTGTGCCGTTTGTGGCCCCACAGCCCTCCAGTTCGGTTCCTCTCGGCGGCGGCACCGCAGCGGTGAGTTGGACGCCAAGGAGAGTTGCTGAGTGGGTTTCTGTTGAGCTCCTGACCCTTTAGGCCCGGCCCTAGAAGCTGAGATCATCACCGTCTCTCCAGTGTCAGGTCCCTTGCAGGCTTGTCTCAGATAACCCACACCTGTACGCTGAGGGCCCAGAAGATGGAGATTAAGAGATGACACACCGCCCCCAGCAGGATGTGGTGGTGCCGGCCTGAAATCCTAGCACTCTGGGTGGCTGAGACAGGATTACAAATTAGAACTCAGCCTGGGCAATTTAGCGATGTAGCCAGACTACCTGGGGCGGGGGCTGGAGATGCAGCTTAGTGTGAATGCCTTGAGTTCAAATTTCCAGCGTCTGTGTGTGTGTGTGGGGGGCAATGTCACACAGCAAGTGGCACATCAGAAATCTGAGGCCAGGTTAAACCCAATGCTCTTTCCATAACTCTGTGGTTGTCAAGATCACTGCGTGTAACCCCCTGAGATGGGGGAGGACGAGTACAAAAATGCATATTCCTGGGCCCTGGGAATTGTGCACAGCAGGTAATCGCTCTGTCACTGAACTAAAGCACATCTAGCTCCTTTTTATTTTATGGAACAGGATTTTACTAAATTGCTTGGATTTGTGATCCTCCTGTCTCAGCCTCTCAAGTAGCTAGGATTACAGGAATGTAACAATGAACTCATTTTTTTTTTTTAACATGGGGTCTTGCCATGTTGTCCAAACTGGCCTTGAACTTGTGGGCTCAAGCAATTCTTCTGGCTCCAGACCAGCTTTCATCTGGGTGTGGTGGTGAATGCTGCCTGCAATCCCAAGACTTACAAAGCTAAGGCAGGAGGATTGCCAAGAGTTCAAGGCTAGCCTGGACTACATAGTGAATTCAAGATCATCACGGACTACACAGAACACACTTTAAAAAAAAAAAAAGCTTTCAGGTGTCTGTGATGCCAGGGTCTGAGAACTACACTTTGAGAAACCCTGATCTGGACAATGCCCAAAACACTCCCAAAAGGAAGCGTAATCTGGGCACAGCTCTATCTTTGGAATTGCCTGGGCTGAGTATAAGGGTGCGGCTCAGGGAGGCTGGGAGCATCAGGGGCAGGGGGTTCCCTCTGGGCACCCTCAGCCCTTGCAAGTTTAGGCCTCTTCCCACAGGTCCGGCCCAAGTAATTATTATGAATTGCTGGGTGTGCATCCTAGTGCCAGCACAGAAGAAGTTAAACGAGCTTTCTTCACCAAGTCCAAAGAGGTATGAGAGGGAAAAGAGGGCATCTGAGCCCCAAGGTGGAGAGGGAGGAAGAGAGCATCAGAGCCAAGTTGGGGAGCACTCCAAGTTCCCAGGGGTACACCTGTGTTTCTGGCTGGTGCCACATCCCTGCAGGCTGTATAGGGGTGGAAGGGGCTTGAGACTCTGACTAGGTAGGAGGAACAGCTAAGTGCAGGAGCTAGGGCTCCAGCCTCGTGGGCTGGGCTTGCTTCTTTTCTTTTTTTCTTTCTTTTTTTGTTTGTTTGTTTTGTTTTGAGACAGGGTCTCACTATGTAGTTCAAGCTGGCCTTAAAGCAACTATGTGGCCAGGCTGGCCTCAAACTCACAGTGATCCTTCTGCCTCAGCCTCCTGAGTACTGAAATTACAGGCATGTGTCAGCACGCCCGGTTTAGGCTTGCTTTTCTTGACTCGACTGTCTGTTCCAGAAACCTGGACCGAAGCCTATGGAGAGAGCAGGGGGGCTAGCAGTGGGGGCAGGGCTTAAAGGGAGAGGGCAGGTGCCTGTGCTTCTTGATGCTCCGTCTTGGCCAACCAGTCTAGGGGTGAGGTGATGTTACCTCTGAGAGCCATAGAGTCCTTGTGGATAGATGTCTCCAGGATGGGTCCTGGGAAGGCACATGGAAAGAGCTAAGGGGAGTCCTGCCCCATCCAGCTGCACCCTGACAGAGACCCTGGGAACCCAGCCCTGCACAGCCGCTTTGTAGAGCTGAATGAGGCTTACCATGTGCTCAGCCACGAAGAGAGCCGCCGCAGCTATGACAGCCAGCTCCACTCAGCCAGCCCCCCAAAATCGCCAGGGACCACAGCCTACTCCAGGTTTGCCAGGCAAACACACAGGTACAGCAGTCCTGTCCCCATTTGCTGCCACCTCCAGTCTCCTGAAGAGCCTCATCTCCACATGGTCCCCTCTGCCTCCCAGCAGCTCCTGGGCACCTCCCAATGAACAATACTGGGCCCAGTTTCATGGTGTGAGGTCACAGGGGCCTGAGTCATGGCGGCAGCAGCAGAAACACAATCAACGGGTGCTGGGCTACTGTGTCTTACTCATGCTTGCAGGAATGGGCCTGCACTACATCGCCTTCAGGTGCATCCCTGCCCTCCCCAGGGTGGTGGCAGAGGTGGGGGGGAGGGAAGCCCTGTGTGATCAGCCAGCCAGCCACAGCAGGTTATAACCTGCATGCTGTGTCTCTTGAGCTAAGGATTGCATGACCTTGGCATTTGGAGCCTCTTTATTTGGTAAAGGTGGTACTGCAAGGAGGGCTAATGTTGGCATTTTCAGTTTTTCATAATCTGCATGTAAATTTTTGGTGCTGGCTGCCAGGAGCGCTGCAGCCAAATAACCATGCAAAGAAGCAAATGCATTGTAACTAAGCCTCCCCAGTGACAGTCCTCACGTGGTGGCTGGCTGTCCCCTGCCACTTGCACATCCATACTATGATATGGATTAGAAAAACCAACAAAGATAGGCAGAAGCCAGTACCCACTGCCAGCAGGCCGCCCAGTTCAGTGACAGAGGCAGTACCCCTTCTAGCCTTGTGGGGGGAGTGCACCCTCATGACAAGAGCTGCTTCACTGTCTTCAGGACAACACAGGACTTGGGGCCCTGTGGGACCCTGGGAGGCCCAGACCACTGTGTGCTGGTGCTCCTCTCCTACCGTTAGACCCAGCTCCCTGCAGAGGGAAAACTATGTGAGGCTCTGGAGTGGGGTGGAGGAGGGGAGCACTTGAGGGACAACAGGGACTCCAGGGACTGAAGTTCACGCTTGGTAGCAACCCCCTTACAGGAAGTTGGAGCAGATGCACCGCAGTTTCATGGATGAAAAGGACCGGATCATCACTGCCATCTACAACGACACAAGGGCGCGGGCCAGGTCTGTCCCCACTCCGTGCTGCCCCTGTGAGTCTTGACACCACCCTCCAGGGTCCCTGGCCCGACTGCTCTGGTGCTTTCTCCTCCAGGGCCAACCGAGCGAGGCTCCTGCAGGAGCGGCACCGAGGGCTGCAGCCGCCGCCGCCACCCTCCGGGGCTTCTCCGGGCGCCGGGCTCGTGCCCCCTGACGCCGGTCCCTGAGGGGCTCTCCAGGCCTCTCTGACGCCCCAGTCTGCCCCACTCCCCATGGTGCACTTAATAAAGCGGTTCCCAGAGCTGCTGTCCGGCTCGCTCCTTCAGGCCCCGCGCCTGCGCCCCCGCCCTCCAGCGCGGCCACCCGGGAGCCCGGCCCCCTGGGCGGTGCGTCCCCTCTCCGCCCCGCCCTGCCCCGCGCCCGGTGGAGAGCGCGTGTGTGAGTCACATGAGCCGCCTGCCCGCCAGCCCGGGCCCGGCCCCCCGCCGCCCCGCCGTCCCGCCGTCCCCGCTGCCCGCCGTCTGCCACCGCGCGCCGCCCGCCCGCCCGGCTCCTCCGGCCGCCGCGCCGCGCTGCGCTGCCTGCGCTCAGGGCTCGGGAGGGGGCCGCGCAGGAGCCGCCCCCCGCTCCCGGCCCCCGCCCGCTGCGCCCCGGCCCGCGCGATGGGGCTCGGGCCACCGCCCCCCGCACTGCCGGGCTAGGGCAATGCGGGCGCCTCCGGCGCGCGGCCCCCACGGGCACCATGCGCCCCTTGCTCCGCCGCCTGCTGCTCGCCGCGCTCCTGCAGCTGGCCCCCGCCCAGGTACGCGCGGCCCCGACGGCCCGCCCTCCCCGCCGTGCCCTCTCAAGGTTGGCGGAAGTGGGGAGGCGCCCAACGGCCTCGGCCTCCAACTGGGACACCACTGGGGGACCCGACATCCCCAGGGAGGTGCCCTCCAAGCCCGCCCTCCAGCCCAGCCCCGGGCCACTCCCCCGCCCCACCCTCTCCCTTGGGCTCTGTCGAGGGGTGGGCAGAGCTGCCTCGTTGGCCTGCAGGACCTGGTTCTTGCCCACTGGGACCTCTCTTGACTTGACCCGTGGCCCCCCTCCTGCCGGCAAACCCAGCCGCGAGGCTTGGAGATTTGACACCAGTGGCTGAATGTGCTTGTTTAGTCTTGGGCCAGGGCAGGCCCCAAGTGGCCAGGAAACACCAGGTAAAGCTAATTCCGAGACCCTTGGTACAGAGCAGTCTGGAAAGATGTCAGAAAGGAGGTGAAGCCTTCCAGGTTCCAAGGCAGAGCCCTGGGGGGAGGGGGTAGCCACAGGGCCACCCTGTCCTTGAGTGCACCGGGGTCCAGGTCTCTTCTCTCCACAGGCCCCTGCTTCCCAGCATGACGCCCCTGGACATCAGAAGAAAGGTAATAGTTACAGTAATTTGGCATCAGTCAGTACTAGTGGGTTTGCCCCATGCCCCGACTCCAGGCTTGGAATGTCTATCATCTTGCTTAAACTTGACTCTCCTTGAGGATGAAGGCTAATATTCTTTCTGCACGTTTCACAGAGGAACAAGTTGGGGCAGAGGGGTTGCTGGGTTCTTGACAAACAGGGCTGGGAAAGGCAGGTTAAGAGGGCAGAAGAGGGGACAGTGGAGGGTTACTGGGGAGGATAGGTTCTAAGAGCAGCTGCAGGAAACCCAGTGGGGACGTAACCCTTACGGGTCTGCCCACAGTGGTGTCATGGATAGATGTGTATTCGCGTGCCACCTGCCAGCCTCGGGAGGTGGTGGTGCCCTTGACTATGGAGCTCATGGGTACTGTGGCCAAACAACTGGTACCCAGCTGCGTGACTGTGCAGCGCTGCGGTGGCTGCTGCCCTGACGATGGCCTGGAGTGCGTGCCCACTGGGCAGCACCAAGTCCGAATGCAGGTACCAGGGCAGGTGGGGCAAGCAGGCTGGGGGGACGGTGGTGCTCTGGGGCCGGGCCAGCTCTAAGAGCAGCACACAGGAGGTTTGGAGGTTGGCCACCAGGGCCCTGGCTGTTGGAGGAGCCATTCTCTCTCCAGCCAGCAGCCCCGTCACTGTCTCTCCATGTTCTTCTCCCGAGCACAGATCCTCATGATCCGGTACCCAAGCAGTCAGCTGGGGGAGATGTCCCTGGAAGAACACAGCCAATGTGAATGCAGGTGCCAGCCAGGCCCAGCTTCTGAGCTTGCAAAGTGCAGGCATGGGGGGTGTTGGGCATGGCAGTGCCCTGCAGTGGGGACCAGGTGTCTTTAACAGTGGAGCCAAAGAGCAGGATATTTGGCTTTCCTGATCCTTCTCCTCTCTTTGTCTTTGTCTGTCTTTCTTACTTTTCAGACCAAAAAAAAGAGAGAGTGCTATGAAGCTGGACAGGTGAGTTCCTCAGGCTTCTCCAGCAGTGGGCTTAGGAACCCAGGCCCAGCACCCAGGATATGATGTGCGGGTGGGCCAGAGGGTAGACAAATGAGTCAGGAGCATTGGTTCCTCCCCTGTGTCGCCCTCCACCTGTCCTCCCCCCCTTCCTCTGATCCCCAGATCTGTGCGCTCTGGCCAGCCCTCAACTCCTGGGAAGAGTCTTCCTCCCTCCCCATACATGTTGCTTCTCCTCCTAGGGCTGCCACTCCCCATCACCGCCCCCAGCCCCGCTCTGTTCCGGGCTGGGACCCTGCCCCCGGAGCACCCTCCCCAGCTGACATCACCCATCCCACTCCAGCCCCAGGCCCCTCTGCCCACGCTGCAGCCAGCGCCGCCAGCGCCCTGACCCCCAGACCTGCCGCTGCCGCTGCCGACGCCGCAGCTTCCTCCGTTGCCAAGGGCGGGGCTTAGAGCTCAACCCAGACACCTGCAGGTGAGCAGGGCGGGACATGGGGTGGCAGCATTGTCTGGGAAGCAGTTGAAGCTGTGTCCTGGAGCAGGTCCAGGGTGAGCCTGTCAGTGGGAGGAGGGCCAGGACAGGGAAGCTGCAGAATGTGTCGAATAAACATTTAGCAGGCGCCTGCTGGCACTGGGTTCAGTGTAAACGCTGTGGACTATGAACGCTGCTCACATCTGAATGGGTGAATCAGATACAGGAGATGTGATGCCAGCAGAGGATGCAAAGGGCTGTGGCGGGGGCACCTGACATCATCTCTGACTGGTCAGCCATTCGGGAGAGGGGGAGGGGACTTCTGTCTAGAATGGAAATTTGCAGAGCACTGGGCCTTCTCAGGACCCCCTGTGACAGACACTGCCCCCTGGGTTCCCCAGAGACCAAGGGATATGTTGGAACCTTTGGGCGCCTTTGTCAGCAGTGCTTCTCAACACCCCTGTGTTCCTCAGTGAGTCCATGGGGTGATGTCATAGGAGCCGGCCAGCGAGCTTTCCCGGGATGGACGGGAGAGCCTGGGGTTGGCAGGAGTTAACGGGTACATCGCAGGTGCTGTGGCTGAGTTCAGCCAGCAAGAACAGATGTCTTCTTCCCTCTGCAGGTGCCGGAAGCTGCGAAGATGACACATTGCTTTTCAGACTGTGGGGCCACTTGCCTCATACGTCACACTCCAGGGGAGAAGAAAGGGGAACCTGAGAACAGCCCAACCCCAGCCCTCAGGACCTGGGCCCCTCAGAGGACTCTCCTGCTGGCCTTTGTTTCCCGAGGCTGCCTTCTGACAGACTTGAGGAGGAGCTGTGGTGGCAGCATGAGGGGTCATGTCTCATAGTAGGGGGGAGCTGTGTGCCACTGTGTGACACATGAGCATCTTACAACTGGCTCCTGCCTCCCCTCCTAAGAAGACCCCAAACCTCTGCGAATAATGGGATTTGGGCTTTGGTCTGGAAACTATGATTCCCCCAACCTTGATAAAAGATGGAACAAGCTGTCCCTGCCTCTGTCACTGTTTGTCACTATCCAGGCTGGCTGGTTTGCATCACTGTCTGCTACACTTGAAGCTTGTCTTACCTGGTCACCATGCTGATGCAGGAAGTGAGGCCTCAGGTCCCCCAGCAGGTCCCAGGCAGAGCCTGGGTCATGGATTCACCACTGCCCTGGTGGGATTTCTGTGCATATGAACCCTTGCACCCTGTTTATCACGAAGGTTCTGCCTATGGCCAGTGAACTTGTCTTAGGACCCCGATCTGCTGAATGACCTTGGTTCTTACTACCTTTTGCTTGAGACAGGGACTACTATATACCCAAGGCTGGCCTCAAACTCAGAGCGATTCTCCTGTGTGCTGGGATTACAGGTGTATACCACCATACCCAGCTCTTTTTTTAAAAAATTTTTTTCTGTGATACTGGGGATTAAATCCAGGCGTGCTTTACCATTGAGCTACATCTCTAGCCTTTTAAATTTGTATTTATTTTTCAGTGCTGAGCTGTTTTTTGTGTATGTGCTGCCACAGCAAAAGCAAGCACTTAATGCTGAGGTTGAATCCAGGGCCTTGTGTGTATAAGCAAGCACTCTACCTTTTTTTTTTTTTCCTTTGGTACCAGGGATCAAACTCACAACTTCATGCTTGCCAGGAAGGTACTTATGCCACTGAGCTAAATCCCTGGCCCTGTACTCTACCTTTTTGAGACAGAGTCATGCTAAGTTGGTCAGTCTGGACTTAAACCTGTGGTCTTCTTGCCTCAGCATCCCAAGCAGCTGGTATTACAGGAAGGTGCTACCATTCCTGGCTACCCCTTTCTGAGACTCAGTTTCCATATATGCATATGAAGAGAAGAAATGATTGCTGTGTTAGGGTCACTGGACTCCAGACAAGTTAGAGTCTGTCTTCACATAGTAGAAGTAACCACCCATTTTCTTGCTCAGCAGCACTTTTAGCATCTGCTGTTTTTATGCTCCCTGTAGTGGGAGTCTAACTCACACACCTGCCCTCTTCGCCCTCACTCCTGCCTACCTTAAAGGGAAGTACTAGAGGTTGGTGGCCCGTGGATTTGTTGTAGGAGCCATCTTCAGTCACTCCAACCTAGTCTCCCCCACCTTCCCCTCCCTGCCACCTCTAGGCTCACTGTCCTGATTACTCCTGAATTGCCTGCCCCATGCTCAGCCCCTGGTGCTGGGGGCCAGCCTTGGGGACCAGTGCTTTGTCCTGTTAAGGCACAGCCAGGAACAGGGCCCAAAACAGCCACTCTAGTGGAGGTTTCCCTGAGGTGCTGGGTTTGTGGATGGTTGTGATCCTGGTGGGCCCAAGCCAGGAATGAGTTAAGCTCTAAGAGACAAAGTGATAATGACCACTACTTTGAAATCATTTTCTCAGCCTTAATGTTCATAGGGACCTATAGCTAACACCTGTGCACCCATTTAACCCCCAGACCAACTTGTGCAAAGCTTTCCACGCATCTCATGGCTTTATCCTCAGTTCTGAAGTCCGAGGTGTGAGTTATGATTATTCTCCACTTATAGCTAAGGAATTAGGCTCAGAAAGGCAAGTCGGTCTGGATCCTTGCCTCAGGCTGACCCCTTAGCACACCATGTGGGATTAGCTGCCTCTCAACTACAAGTTTGTCACATCTGTTAATTGATGTCTCCAATATTGGCCACTGGTGGATACTGAGGTGTCCGAAAATAAATGCTATAGGAAGGAGCTCACCCTGACCATTACAGACCTGTGGGGGCACCAGGCAGAGGCGAGCCAGGTGCTGCGGTTCAGGAGGGAAGGGCCTCCCACTCCACCAGGCCAGGCCGTGAAACGACATTTTGGGTCAGCCTTACAGGGAGCCTGTAGGGGGGGTGTCATCAAACATGTTTACCAGACGCAAAGTGGTAAGGTCAAGGTCACAAAACCAAACCAGCTAATAACAGCCCTATAACTGAAACCCTGCTCTTTCCACAGTGGCTAATGGAGCCTGGGACAGGCAGGATGAATGTGGGAGATGCTGGGGGCGACATAAGATGGCGCCTCAAGAGCCCGTCTGGGAATTCACGCCTGGGTGACCTGAGTGTCACCTTGGCCGGAAGTGTCTTTGGCCCTTTCAGAAGTCACTTTCTGCAAACCCCGCAGAGAATAGTTCCGGCGGAAGTGACTCAGATCACGTGGCTACATAGAGGCGGGGCCAGAGCCCAAACTGCGCCGCAGCGGGTTTCGCAAGGTCCAATGAGGGAGGGCGGCGTGGACAGGCCGGTAACAACGGGAACGCGCTTGCGCAGAGGCGGCGGCACGAGCGGGGTTGATTCCGGGGGCGCGGTGAGGAGGTGAGCGGGGGGCCACAGCCCGGGCTGGGGGGAGCCTGGGTGCAGGAGGGCAGGCTGGATCAGGCCGGGCAGGAGCGGGCCGGTGGTCTGTGTGCCGACGGAGGATAGGTGGCAAGGAGACGGAACCGGGGTCGGAGCCGTCCAGAGATGTCGCAGGGGGAGGGTTCTTACGCTGCACGGGGCGGAGCCCTGGGACTCTGGGCGGAACGTGGGACGAAGGCTGGCGGGACCTCGGAGCGGGTACGGGCGGAAGGAGGAGCTCGGCAGTTAGAGGCGGGGCCGGGGCTGCTGGGGGGTGGGGCCTGTTACTTGGAGGAGGAGCAGGAGCTGGTGGCGGGCGGAGCCCTGTGTTTGGAGAGAGAGGGGGGCGGAACCCAGGCTTTAGAGGCGGGGCTTCAGCCGATGAGCGGTGGAGCTGCGGTTCAGGGAAAAGTTTCTAGTTCTGCCGAGGGCGGGGCTGCGGGGCAGGGGGCGGAGTTTCGCTCTCTAGGGGGCGGGACCAAGGAACCTAGCGAAGGGCTGAGTCCTAGTAATGCCCCTGGACGTCCGCGCGGGGGCGGTCTCCGTGGTGGCCGTGCCTGGGGACGCGGAAGGCCGAGGACTCCCCCCGGAGAGGTGGTGTGGGTGGAGCGGGTTCGGCGTCCTGCAGACACAGGACCAGTCTGGGTACCCAGACGGCCTCCGAGGGCCCAGAGCTGGGGCGGCGCCCCGGGCGGAGACACGGGTCCGGCCTGGGGGGTACCTCCGGAGGAACGGGGCTCCCCAGAACCACCCAGTGGGGATGTATGGGTGCCTCGGGGTCGACCTCCTGCAGCAGCCGCAGAAGTGTGGGTATGCTGGTCAGGGGGCAGTTGGGTGTGGCGTGAGTGGGGCCGTCCAGTTGGGGCAACCGTTGTGCAGCCAGATAGGGTCTGGACTTTGCGCAAGGGGACGGGTGGGAACTGAAGAGCATATGTGGAGACCAAGAGGGAAGGAAGGTCGGGGAGTGAGCAGAGGGGAGGGGCCCTGGCTGCTGTGGCCTCCCCTGATCCCCTCCCCTCGCTGCTGGGGTCCTCAGCCAAGCCCCCTTCTCACTCGACGGGTAAGTGTGACTGTGGAGTCCGGGGGAGGGGGTGGTGACCCGGGACGAGGGGAACCCCCGGGGCAGGCAAGGTATTACAGGGTCCTGCACATGTTTCATATCCTCCCTACCCTCCTCCCGGTCGGTCGGTCGGGGTCTGTGCCCACAGAGACATGAGGCTGAGCTGGGTCCTGACAGTATTGTCCATCTGCCTGAGTTCCCTGGCCACTGCCACGGGGTCGGAGGGCAAAAGGAAGCTACAGATCGGGGTCAAGAAGCGGGTGGACCACTGTCCTATCAAATCGCGCAAGGGAGACGTCTTGCACATGCACTACACGGTGGGTGAGGGGTGGAGCTTCTGCGGTGGATGGGGGGTGGAGCTTCTGGTTGTGGGTGGGGCTAATGGAGACCAGAAAGCGCTTGGAACCTGGTTTGTCCCCCTCAACCAGGTAAGCCATTTTCCAGTGTCTGCCATTGTCTCTTTCCCAGGATGGGTACCGCCACTGTCTCCTTCCCAGGGTGGGTACCAGCAGGCTCTGGTAGTGTACTGAGGCTCTGTACAAGGAGTATGGCAATCAGGGCTGTGGAGGCCTGCTTGATGGGGAGAACAGATGAATGGAGTGTTAGGAATGGTTCCCATTCTCATTGGTCTTCCTGTTGTCCCATAGGGAAAGCTGGAAGATGGGACGGAGTTTGACAGCAGCCTGCCCCAGAACCAGCCCTTTGTCTTCTCCCTTGGCACAGGCCAGGTCATCAAGGGCTGGGACCAGGGGCTGCTGGGGTGAGTCTGGGAATGGGCCAGGGTGTGCATGGTCCTGATCCAGGAGGTGAGCTGGGAGGCAAGTCTGGGGCTGGGGGGCTGGGAACCTGGGCATTGGCACGTGCTAAGCCATGTGTTATCCTACAGGATGTGTGAAGGGGAAAAGCGGAAGCTGGTAATCCCATCAGAGCTGGGTGAGAGTCCTTTCCTGGGGGTGCAGGCTCAGGATGTATGAAGGGTGAAGGTGACTTCAGGCTCATTAGACTCTACCCTATCCATTTACTTTACTACCTCTTCCAAGCCTAGCTGTGTCTAGCAGCAGGAACAGGGCAAGACTTGGGACATGCAGCTGTCCCATCAGACCTTTGCCATCCCCTTCCATTTCTGTCCCACCCTTCATTCTGGCCCTCTCAAAACTGAAGGATTTCCCCTTTCCACTGAGGTGGAATGGTGTCTTGCCACAGCTTACTTTGTTTCTTTCTCTGGTTTCTTGAGACAAGGTCTCTATATAGTCTAGGCTAGTCTCGAACCCCAGGTAGTCCTCCTGTCTCAGCTTCCTGAGCGCTAGGATTATAGGTGTACAGCACCATGCCTGGCTTCACTGTTTCTTTGTGCATTTTTCACAGGATATGGAGAGCGGGGAGCTCCCCCAAAGATCCCAGGTAATACCCTTTCTTGCATCACTATGCCTCTCACTGCAGCCCGGGCTCCAGGCTGACCCTACCTCTCCCTTCAGGTGGTGCAACCCTAGTGTTCGAGGTGGAACTGCTCAAGATCGAGCGCCGGTCAGAACTGTAGCCAGCTTCAAAGGGGTGGGGTGGGGGATACTATGAGGGACCAGACTGTTTAAAAAAAAAAAAGAAACAAAAACCCTTAAAAGTCTAAGGAGTGAGCATGTGTTTCTTTGTGGGCCGGGAGACTCAAGTATAACTCAGTGGCTAGAGTGCCTGCTTAGCATGTACAAGGTCTTGGATGTGATCCCCAGCACTTCACCCCACCTCCCAAACATAGCTCCAGCCTCCCCTCTGACTGCAGAGCATCAGGGTCTTGGCTTACAGGCTTGGTGACCCTAGTCCAGAGAGGATAAAAAGTACTGAGGTCCTTCTGTGTCACTGCTTCCCAGCTACTTCAGGGCCTGTCTGGGAGCCAGCTCTGGGCTATTGCCATGGCTACGTGGCCCTCAAAGGCCTGCGGTCACCTGGGGAGAAGCTGAGCTGGCATCGTTGTAGAGAAGCCTAAAAGACCCTAAAAGACCAGCCAAGCCTGTGATTAGCTGCTCCAAAGGCATATCCTAGTTTTATTAAAGGGCCCGCGCCGCAGAATCAATGTAAAAACACAAAAAGTCCCATCAGTTTAATAACAATAAAAAAACCCCAAATATGGAAAACTGAGGGGCAAGGGAAGAGACCCCTAGGCCAGGGGCACGGGGAACCCTGCTCATGGCACCAGGCCTGGCTGCAGGGTCCCCCGTTATTGCTGTTGCTACGAGGTCTGGGGGGCAGCGATTGTCCTGTAGGAGCCACTGTTCACCTGGGTCAGGGACCCCTACTTCTTCTGGGGTGTGCTCAGCTTCTGCATGCCCCGGATCTTGTCCAGCAGGCCAGAGATGAAGGCCTAGACAGGAAGGGGATGTTAGGGAGACCAGCCCCCAAACTGACAGGAGTCTGGGCTCCCTCCACCCCACCTTTTGGGGGAAACCACTCACCTCAGTGGGTTTGTAACAGTCAACCAGCAGCTCCTGGGGATGGGGGATAAGTTTAGTGAGTTCCCAGGGGTCTACACCTAGAGTGCACCTATACCATTTTCAAGGGACTGGGGTCCCTGTGGCTTAAGAGGTTATTGCTAGGCAAGGGTCATCAGCCCCAGTTTCCAGGGCAGCAGTTGAGGGCCCAGATCTCAGAGCTGGCAGACCCACACCAAAGGTGGCCTGGTTTCAGGACCTTGCTTCCCCAAGGGACAGTGCTTCCTAGCAGCACCCCACCTACTCCCCCCCCCCCACCTGCCCCTTAGCCCTTCTCTTACTTTGACCCTGGCAGCCCGGGTATCGTCACTTTCCATGTCCAGGAGTTCGTCCACATCAATCTCCAGCTCTGGGATCTCCTCTTCCTAGGATGAGGGTAGGGGTGGGGGAGGAGGGAGACAAGGGCCTGAGTTGGGAGAGATGTGAGAGGGGCTGGCAGGTTTCAGTCCCTGCCTGTCCCAGGACCAGACCGGCCCTCTGCCCAGCAGACGATGGCAGCTGCTCTGAGAAGGAAAACAGATCAGGCCCGTGCCAAGGCAAACTGCCCGGTGTGGGGGGAGCTTCCTGTCCCTGCCAGTGGGCACCCGGGGTGCCAGACAAGGCCAGACAGCCAGGGCTGGGGACCTTGGACTAGGCACCCAGCGGATGTGTCTCCCGAGCATCTGGGCCCCCATCTCACTATGCACTGGTGGGGCCAGCTGTCCCAGTTCATCACAGCCCCTCTCCCCTCCCCCAAACACCTGTCACAGCTTCCTGGGAGTGAGGAGGAAGTGAAGGGTGAGGGGTCAGGGAGAAGGACCCAAGCCTCCTAAAGGGGGAACAAAGAGCCTATGCTTTGGGGGAGGAAGGGGACGCCCACCACCCCTCCTCCCCAGGAAGCTGCTACCCTGTTTGGAGCCAGCTGCTTTCCAGGGCTAGGCGAGGGTAAGCAGCACCAGGCAAGCCCACTCCTCCACCCTGCCCCCTGGGACCTGAGTCACCATCTGAGCAAAAGGGGAGTCATGGGGTGGAGAACCAGAGCCCAGAGAGAGCGGGCTAACCTGCCCACATACCAAGATGGAGTTCCAGGCTAGCCCACTAAAACAATCGAGACCCGCCACAGTACCCCGACCAGCGCAAGGAGCCGAGCTGGCTCCAGGCAGGTTACACCTCCTTTCACCGCCACCCGGGCTGGCCCTGCCCCCTGCCAAGGCTAGGCTATTCCTCAAGGCTTCTTGGAAGATAACTCGCTGGACCTGGGGAGTGGCAGGAGGGAGGCTGAGAGACTTAAGTCGGATAAGAAAGAGCACACACCGGGCGGGGGTCCGTGCGGGGCGCAGAGCGGTGCGCGCCCTGGCGGGGCGCCCTCCAACTCCGATGACAGGCAGGAGGGCGGGCTGCGGGGCTCCGGGGCGGGACGGCTCAGGACCGACTTCAGGGTGGTGCGCGGGGTGGGGAGCATACCTGGCAGTCGTAGAGGCGCGTGAGCTGTTCGAGGATCCACTCCTCCAGGTTGAGACGCTTCCGCAGCTCCTTGCGGTCGTACTTGACGGTGACCTTCCCTTGGCGTCTCACGGGGCCCTCGTCGTCCGCGTCGCCCGGGCCCTCGCCCGCGGCCCCCGCGGGGCTCTGAAAGTACACGCGGGGGCCGGGGCCGCCGCCGCCCGGCCCGGGGGCCGGGGCTGCCAACGCCGCGCCCCCCGCGGGCCCGCTGTCCGCCATGGCGGCCGCCGGGGCCACGTGCGCGCGTCCGGCCCCTCCCTGCGCCGCCGCCTCCGGACGCCCGCCGGCCGGCTCCGGGCCACTCGGTCCGGCTAGCTCGCGGGCTCGGGTCCGCGCGGCTCCGCGGCTCGGGCGGCGGCGGGGGCGCCCGGGGGCTGCTGCAGCATGCGGAGCCCCCGGGCCTGGCCTGGCCTGGCCGCGCCCCGCCCCTCCCCTCCCTTCCCCGCCGATCCGCCCGCCCTTTGTCCCCCGCGGCCGCCGCCCGCCGCCGCCGCCGCCGCCGCCGCCGCAGAAGCCGCTTTCTCTGTCTCGCTCCTTCCTCCGCCCCCGACCACACCCCCTTAAAGGCCCAGCCCGCTTGGGGCTCCTGGTTCTCACCCCGCCTCTGGGAAGGGACTGGGGAGGACCTAGTGAGAAGGGGTCCGTGCCTGGCTCTTTGCACCCCTAATTTAACCTTCTGGCCACAACCAGGGGTACTGTGAGCCTGGGGGTTCACGCTTCCGCGGGGATCCTAGTCCTCTTTGAACTCTATCTCATTCTGTCCTCGTTGCAGCAAGAACTGGGGCCACCTAGGTTTGGAGAGGAAGTGGGCACTGTGGAGAGGAGGGTCCCGGGAGCAAGCTGGGAGACCCCGACGTCTGGGGCCCCCGAACCCTGGCTAGCACCGGGCGAGCGCGCTTCTCTGCGCGGGGACACACGTGCACGCAGCTCTGCTGAGAGGCAGTGGGAAGGCGAGGAGTAGCTGCCCTGGTGGCTGACGGCCAACTTGCGGGGTCCCCGCTCTCCACGAAGAAGTCTCGCTCGGGGTTGAGCTCTCCCACCTGAAGGGCCAGCCCCGGGCAGCCACCGCCCACCGGCCGAGATGGCGGCGAATGCTGCATTGTGGGAAGTGTAGTTCGCGGCTGGGCCCCGCGTGGTCACTCTGCACCGGGTGGAGCCGGTCGGGGAGCACACTTGTGCGTGGGGTCCCCCTCCCAGCCGGCTTGGCTGCGCCCGGCAACCAGAGCGCGCTCTGGGGAAGAAAAGAGCTGGCGATTCTGGGAGCCAGGATTCAGGATAATAAAAGGTAATAATAATAAATAGCGCCTGGCTCAGAACGCCCGTTCATCCGGACCCCCGCGCAGTCGGTTCTGCAGCTAGAGCCCCGCAGTGGCGCTTATGAAGACCCTGTGTCTGGCGCTCCACCCTGAAGCAGGCCGTGCATTCTATTCCCTCCCACTTTGTCTGCTTTTTAAAGTGTCTCATTCATTTCTTCATTATGTCTGCCGCTTCTAGGCGGTGAGCTGCAGGAGGGGAGCTGTGTGGACTTTGTTTGCTGACGCCCAGGCTTTGGTCTGCCGGCTCCCCTTCAAACCCCACGAGTGTGAGGGCCCTGCAGGAGCCTAGCACCAAGAACTGTCAGATTCTTAGTAGATGCTGCATGCTGTTGAAATAAATGGCAGTGAAAGAATGAATCGGCGGCTGTGGTGAGTTGCTTCTGGATTGCAAATTCGAGGCCAGTTTGAACAACTGAGCAATATCCCATTCTATAAATAAATAAATAAATACATGTTTTAAAATTAGCAAAAATGACTGGCTTCCTCAAAAAGTTGTGGTGAAGATTAAATAGGAAAATTTGGGGGAAGTTGTATTACTGTACCACGGAGGTTAATTGAGTCACAAGGTTAGATAAATGGGGAGCTGAGATTTTTGAGCTCTATGACTCAGCCTCCATTCTCCTACCCTACTTTAAGGTCCTTACTCAACCCTTTCCACCTTCTCCTAGACACCACTCAACAGGCTTGTGCAGGATAACAGCAGGCTCATCCTCTGGAGTCCCAAACAGGGTCTCAGGAGCCAAGATGCAGAAAGTCCCAACCCCTCCCAGGTACCCTTTCTCTGGATGCTGGAGGAAGGAGCCCTTCTGCAGGTGGGATTCAGAAAGGGTTACTGATTGGCCCAGGGTCTTGCAGCTGGTCCTGCATCCAAACAAGAACCTGGGGCTTTAGTCCCCTCCTTCACCCTACTGTGGACAAAGAGAGAAGAGGCTATGAACAGTGTCACGGGGAGGTGGGTTTTTAGGTTTTAGCCAGGGAAGGGCTGACCCTTGCTCTTGGCAGTTAGGCAGGACCATCCAGAGCCGGACCTGCTCCAAACCCAGCCTGATAGGATTTTTTTTTTTTTGTACCAGGAATCGAATTCATGGGCCTTGTGCTTGCCAGGCAGGTGCTTGTGCCACTGAGCTATATCCCCGGCCCTGGCCTGATAGGAACATTGCTCTTCCCAAGTCCAAATTCCCCCCCATGCCCCCACTCACCCTGCCAGGACAGGGCAGCTCTTTCTAAACCAAAGTATTGACTTGGGCCCATGGGGCTCATGGATTACAGGGGGGACACATATAAGCGGCCCTGTGTGCCCAGCAGCTACTGTGGGAGTGGGTGACCCTGAGAACTTAACTTCCTGTTCCTCAGAGGTGGCATCAAGGTCTCCAGTTGAGTCCAAATGTCAGATGCTCCTCTGAGGGCTCTCTGGGGGCATGCCCTTTCTGTGTTGGCCTCTAGCCTTCCCCTGTGCCACTCCCAGGTTCCTGAGGCCAACTCCCCTGTCCATCCAGTGCCTTCCCATGGCCACTTACCCCAAGAACAGGGTATAGATGTCATGCAGGCTCCAAGCCTTGGAGGTGGGGCTGCTTGCTCCAAGAACCTTAGTCTTAGTGTGCAAGGCCTGGGTTCAGACCCTGGCTCTGCCCTGTAGGCCAAGAGACAATGGGCAAATCACTCACCTGCCCTGCGCCTCCTCTAGGAGGCTGATCCTCCTGCTTGCCCAGTGCCCGGCGGCTGGGCCCAGAGCTCACTGCGCAGCCATGCCTGCTTCCCAGGCTTTGTTCTCCTGCTGGGTCCTCCTGGGACTGGAGTGTGTGCTGCTGCTCTTCAAGCTTCCAGCTTCAGGCTGTGGTCTCCCGAGCCCCACCCTCCCACGTCCTGGCCCTCTCCCACCAAAGTGTGGCTAAAGCTCTGGGGAGGGTCCAGTGGGCCACAAGCACTCCCTTAATCGAGGGTAGAGGCCGGAAGGGCTGCTTCCTTACACCATTACTGCTTGCCGAGAAACCCCATTACCATTACCAAGGCTAGGAGAAAAGTGTCCAAGCAGGAAGGAGCCCGCTAAGGGAGGGGGCTGCCTGGCCTCAGGAGACATGTGGGTGGGGGGAGAAGAGGTCCAGGCCCAGCCATCAGGCTGCCTGCCTCTTTTCAAAGGAATTGCAGCCCAAGGCTTCTATGAAGTTCCCCTGTCCAAGGCTGAGGGTTCAAGATTTAGATCCACTTAGCTCAGACCGTGACTGTAGCTGGCAGGGTCCCTGCCCTGGGACTAGCTCATGCTTGCTCCTCTCCCCCTTTGACACTGGCTTTCCTCCTGTCAGGCTGTGCATGTGTGGGAGGAAGGAGGGTTCTCCCACCTATTTGTTTATTTCTTCTGTTAACCCCTAGCTTCTGGACAAGGAGACTGAGGCACAGAGAACATATTGTGCCATCAGCAAGTGCTGAATTTGAACCGAGGCCTGTAGGAACAGAGGCCTACCTTCCCCCAGCATGGCTGTGTTCCCCCGATGAGATCTGGTAGTCCCTGGGTCTCTGAAGGGTACAGCTCTGAAGCCCTAGTGAAAGAAATCGGTCATAGGTCCTGTCTCCCTCTCTGTCTCAAAGGCAGGAGGAAATGCAGTCAGAATGTCAGAGGGTTGACATCCTATCAAGTTGTGTGACCTTGGCCAAGTCCCTTCCCCTCTTTGGGCCTCAAGTGTAGATAATAATCACAACCCACAGTGCCAGGGCCAAAGGCAAGATTGATTAGGCTATTATCAGACACCAACACAGTGGGAATCTGGGGAAGGCAGGTGGTGGTGTCCCTGCGTGGGAGGGTCTGAGGCTCTGGGCAAAGGGGCCCGCGGGGCCACTCCTCCTCTGCTGACCCCTCCTCCCCCAGAACTGGCTCCATCTCTTTCTGGGTTTCTAGGTGACTTGGCTGGCCCCTCTGGATGAGTTCTACTTTAAACCTGCAGCTGCTGCCGCCTCTGTATTGGGGGGGGCTCCCACAGGGGCCCCCAGGCAGGAGCCCCCCCAGCCAAGCCCTGCGGGAGGGGCCACAGCTCCCACCCAATCCCAGTGCCCATGTGCCCTCCCCTCCTCCCAGCGCTGGCACACAGATTTCAGGGCACCTGCTGTGGGCCAGGCTCTGCTGAGCCCCTCCTTTGGGGACACCCACGAGGCCTCCTGGTCCTTCTGGGCAAATAACCAGCCGCCTCTTCACCAAATCTCGGCAGGGAGCCCACAGAGACAGGGTGGGGTCACGGGGTAGGCAGCACGGAAGGTAGCTTTCCAGGGCTCACTCGATGCCTGGGTCCTAGGGAGGTAGTTGGCGGACCGGCCTCCCAGGGGTGGGATGGGGAGGGGCGCCTGCCCGGCGGGAGGCCCATTAGCAGGCTAAGTGCTCCGGGGGAGGGGGGACCGCGCCGCCGCAGTGGGGTTGAGACAAAGCGAGGGCACGGGATGGGGGTGGCTTTTCCTGAATGCACTAAGTGCAGCAGGACAGGGTGGGGACAGAATTCTGCTTCCCATGGCCCAAGTCTTGACCTCCAGGATCTCGTCCAGCCGATCCAAAGCAAACCTCCTGAACACTGTCTCTACAACTGTATGTACTCCAGCAGCAGCAGGCTCCCCAAAGGATCTGTTCTTGTTGAGTTCCCCTTCCCAAGCCCCCACTCGCGCAGGTACACCCCGCCTCGTCCGCCTCTGACTGCAGTCGCGCCCCGGCCGCTAGGGGGAGCCGACACGAGGTGGGCGGGCCCGGGCGGGGCGGGGCGGGGCGGGGGCGGGGCCCGGCGCCCAGTCTCTGGCCGGTCCGGGACAGACCAGCGGGCGGGCGCTGACGCCGCGGGGCCGAAGCGGGCCGCCCGGGAGCGCGCGGAGGGAGCAGCGGCGCCGTCGGTCCCCGTCGGGGTCCCGGGGGTCCCAGATCCGCTTGTGGCTCGGCCATGGCGGGCGCCAGGCCCGGTGTCCACGCGCTGCAGCTGGAGCCGCCCACCGTGGTGGAGATCCTGCGGCGCGGGAGTAAGTTCATCAAATGGGACGAGGTAAATGTGCCAGCCCCCCGTACCGCCCAGATCCGGGGACTCCCTGCGTGCGCTCTGTCCAATGCTGGGGACCCCCACGCCGCCCTTGCCTGGCTACGGCGCCCCTATTCCAGCCCGGCTGCACTCCGGAAACTTGAGTCCCCAGTCGTCCCGTTCATGAAGACTTTGTCTCCCCTAGCAAGTCCGTTCCTCGGTTCGGGGAAATTGGCGATCTTCACTCTTGGGAGCATACTTTGAGCCCCAGTAAATCCCGCGCCCCACTTCACTTGCCCTTTGCACCCCTCCCTGCCCGAGTCCGGGACCCTGGTATGGTCCCTAGACCCTTGCGGCGCTGGACGCCCTAGCCTCCGGGGAGCCCTCGTCCTGGGTGGGTGCCACTTTGACCCCGCTGTCCCCGGTGCCGGGCCCTGAGTGAGCTGCTCCATTCATCACTTCTTCACCCTCTCTTGGCTTTTCGCCCTGCTTCTGGTTTCCAGCCCAGCTCCTGGGTCAGTTGGGAGAACCGAGTCACACCCCCACCGCAGTGGACAGTCTCCCCAAGTGCCTCCAACCCCAGAAACTTTGCTCCCCACTCCTTAGTCTGGGACTTTGAACCCCAATAAATCCCGGCCTCCCCTTTCTACCCTCCGTGCTCCTGGTACTTCCCAGATGCTCAGGCCCCCACCTACTGCACCCCCATCTCGGTCCTGCGCCCCACACATGTTTTCATACCGCCCCCTCCCCTCTTCCGAGCGCCCCTCCTTCCCCGGGGCCTCCACCCGGCGGGCCGCCAGAACTTCCTAGCTGTTCCTCCCCGGTCAGGCCACAGGCCTGGAAGACGCTGGGCTCCTTTCCGGCTGGGTGGGGCTGGAAGGCGTGGGAGCTGGTGGGGGAGGGCTGGGGGCGTGTCCTGGGCGGCAGGTGTGCGGGTGAGGGGCGCCTGGGCGCCCCCCGGGCCTGGGAGACCCCCCTCCTTCAAGGCTAGTCTGAAGGGAAAAGTTTCCCCTTTTCCTTCCAGTGTGATAAACCCAAATAAGGAAGTGGGAACAGGGAGAGGGCCCTGGGGGTGGGGGTGGGGGTTGCCGACCTGGCTTGGAGTTGCAGAGCCAGGGGTCAGACCCAGGGGAGGGGCTGCGATGTCCTAGGCACAGTAGCCACAGAGGTCCCCCTCCTCACAACAGTGGGGGAACCTCCCGGCAGGACTGTGTGGGGAATCCCCAAGAGGGGCTGGGGCAGTGTGTCAGCACACCATGGGAGAGGCCCAGGCATCCTAGCTTTGAGGGTCTCCTGTCCCCTCTGTCGCCAGATCAGCTGCTGTCCTTTGTAAGCAAAGCTAGCGATGGGCGGGGCTGGTGCAATCCCCATTCTCCAGAAGTGGAGACTGAGGTATAACACAGGAGTTGTGGCTGAAGGCAGTCACTGGGGCCCTGTGTGTACCTTGCCTGGCCCCCTGCTACTCAAATGACAGAACACCCTAAAGGTTCTCTTCTTGACCTTGGGCAAGTCCTAGCCTCCCTGACCCTCAGTCTGTTTGTGTGTAAAATAGGCTCATCAGGAGGCTGGAGCACAGTTGCAGCTGCTGAGCACTTAGAACCGCTTAGAACCACCCCTGGCCCGCATGGGGGCCGAGAATGATGCAAGCAGCTATATATTTAGTGATGGGATTGTCCCCCCAACCGTGAGCAGCAGTTCGAGGGTGGCACCCAACAGGAGGTGGGGGCCTCTTTTGACTAGAGGGGAGTTCTTTTTGTGGTTAACTGTCTGCTCGGGTCCTAGGCAAGTCTGATCCCTTGACGACACCTCTCTGGCTCTTGAGTCAGTCCTGAGTCGCCTGGGGTGGCCCTGGGAATGTGCCAGGCAACTGGGCACTCTTCAGAAAATGGGGCTGGTGTGCTCTATTCTTCCCTGCCCCCTCCAGTCACAGGGCTGTTTGGGAAGAGGCAGCTCACACTGCCTAGCCCCGGACGGCTGGTGCCTCTGTAAGGTGGGGTGAGCCTGTGGGACTCGGGGGTCAGGAGCAAGGTGGCAAGTGCTGGGCGTGGTGGCAGATTGTGGCACGGTGGGCTAAGCATCGTGAGGCCCCGGAGGGTGCAGACGGGCTTTAGAGCCAGGCTTCCAAACCCTCTGCTTTCATCCTACAGATGTCTGATTCTGTGATGGGCTCAACTAGGGGCGCTGTGGGGTGAGGGCGCCAACTGTCATGGAGCTCTTGGGCCTTCTGGGGAAACTAAGCCCAGAATAGGGTGAGGGGAGGCTTGTTAACAGGTAGGTTAGATTTTGTGGGTAGAGAAGTTAGGAAATAATTTCCTTTTTTTTGGTACTGGAATTAAACCTAGAGGAGATCTACCATGAAGCTACATGGCCCCCCCCACCTTTTTGTGGTGCTGGGAATTGAACCCAGGCCTTCTCTATTTTTTTTTTTTCTTTTGGTCCCAGGGGTTGAACTCATGACCTCGAGCTTGTCAGGCAGGCACTTATGCCGCTGAGCTAAATCCCCAGCCCTCTATTTTTATTTTGAGACTGGGTCTTACTAAACTGCCCACAAAGACTTAAACTCTCAGTCGCCCTGCCTCAGCCTCTCTCAGTGCTGGGATTATGGGGATGGATCACAGAGCTGGGGTAGGGGGTTTCCTCGCACAGGGAATGATAAGGCAAGAGCTGGGAGATGGGAAAAGACAGACTCCTGGAGCAAAGCAGGAGAGAGACTGGGAGGGAGGTTGGGGCCAGCACACTGAATGTCACACTGAGGGCCTTGGCACTGTTCTGAGGGCCGCGGCAGCCATGGTGGACCTATGGGCCAGATGAGGCTTCCTCTTGGCCCCCTGGCAGGAACATGGGTATGGACAGCTAGAAGGACCTGGGGCCTAAGCCTGCCACAGCCTTCCCTGAGCCCTGTTGTCCTGTGCTGTCCCTAGGAGACCTCTAGTCGGAACCTGGTAACCCTGCGTGTGGACTCCCATGGCTTCTTCTTGTACTGGACAGGACCTAATATGGTAAGGGCAGGCGCTGGTGGGGCCACCACAGGCCCAGGTCCTTCTGCCCTGAGGGTGGGGCCCGGATGCTGGCTGACCTCTCCCTGGATCCCCAGAAGAAGGTGCTAGAGCAGGGGCTGAGAGCACCCTAGGTGGGGAGCCCAGGGGCGCCTGCTCTGACCCTACAGCTGCTTGGCCACTCTGTGATATGGTTTCCTCAGGAAGTGGACACACTGGACATCAGCTCAATCAGGGACACACGGACGGGACGTTATGCCCGCCTGCCCAAGGTGCGTGAGGTGGCCCAGGCCTGAGGGAAGGAGGTCCTAGGGGCTGGGACACCCCCTCCTCACCCTTGGCTCATGCCATTCAGGACCCAAAGATCCGGGAAGTGCTCGGCTTTGGAGGCCCTGATGCCCGGCTGGAGGAGAAGCTAATGACGGTGGTAGCTGGGCCAGACCCAGTAAATACCACGTTCCTGAACTTCATGGCAGTGCAGGATGACACTGTCAAGGTGGGCTGGGGCTGAGGGGCAGCCTGAGGAGTCCCTGCCCTGTCATTCTCTGAGCACCTGCTATGTCTCATGCTGTTCTCTGACTTGATGTGTACCAGACCCTGTCCTGGGTGAGGGGCGTGGCGGGCCAGCCCCTGTCTCCCTGTTTACCTAGTCCCCCTGTATCCTGGCCCCCCAGGTCTGGTCTGAGGAGCTGTTCAAGCTGGCTATGAACATCCTGGCTCAGAACGCCTCCAGGAACACCTTCCTGCGCAAAGCGTGAGCCCAGGGCCACCCTGGTGGCACAGGGGTTGGGGGGAAAGTCGTGTGGCCATTCCCAGGGTGTGACTCCTGCACCTCCCTCCCCAGATACACGAAACTGAAGCTGCAGGTAAACCAGGATGGGCGGATTCCTGTTAAGAAGTGAGCCTACTTTCCCTTAGCATCTTTACCCCTGTGCTGACCTTGGTGACCCTTGCCCCCTACTGACCCTAATCCCTTCTCCCCACTCAGCATCCTCAAGATGTTCTCAGCCGACAAGAAGCGAGTAGAGACCGCGCTGGAGTCCTGTGGCCTCAATTTCAACCGGGTGTGTGGGGTGGAATAGGGCTGGGGGCTCCCACCCTTTGGGGCAGGATGTCCCAGGTTCTCACCCCTATTCCTCACCCCCAGAGTGAGTCCATCCGGCCTGATGAATTTTCCCTGGAAATCTTCGAGCGGTTCCTGAACAAGCTGTGTCTGCGGCCAGACATTGACAAGATCCTGCTAGAGATGTGAGTGGGGCTGGGCCCGTCTCCTGGTCCCCTGGGTTCTTGTGCCTGATCTCCGCTCTGTGTGCCTCCAGCCCTGCGAGACAGGGGCACTGGTGGGGCAGGTCCCAAGGTACTGGGCAGGGGGCAGGGTGAGCATAATGCGCCCATGCTCAGAGCCACAGATCCTGTAGCTCAGTTATGGATAGCTGCATGCCAGCCCTTTGTCATGGTTGGTTTACAAGATCCAAGTGGCCCGGACTTGTTATGGGACCTGCTTAAGCCCGTGTAGCAAGTGAGGGCTGGAGCCAAGGCTGGATCCAGGGTCTGGAAGCACAAGGTGATGGCTGACATGTGGCAGCTTCCAGGGCCCTTGGTAATGCCATTATTGCCAGCTCGTCTGCTGCCCCCACAACGCTGAGCAGTCAGGAGTGTAGATGGGGAAACCAAGGCCCCGAAGGAGCAGAGACTTGCCCAAAGTTGCAATCTGTGGCTGGTGAAGCCAGGCACAGGCCTTCAGCTCCCTGTCCCAGGGTGAGGGCTTGGCATGGGGGAGTATTGTGAGCCTCCAGCCTGAGCCAACTTCCGGCCCCTCAGAGGCGCCAAAGGCAAGCCCTACCTGACACTGGAGCAGCTCATGGACTTCATCAACCAGAAGCAAAGGGACCCAAGGCTCAATGAAGTACTGTACCCACCTCTGCGGCCCTCCCAGGCCCGGCTGCTCATCGAGAAGTATGAGCGTAACCAGCAGTTCCGGGAGCGCGGTGAGCAGTGAGGTACCAGGGCGGGGGAGGGTGGGGGGGGCCTGACTGACCTGCCTCTGCTCCACCCCAGACCAGATGTCCATGGAGGGCTTCAGCCGCTACCTGGGAGGGGAGGAGAACGGCATCCTGCCCCTGGAAGCACTGGATCTGAGCATGGACATGACCCAGCCGCTGAGTGCCTACTTCATCAATTCCTCGCACAACACCTACCTCACCGGTGAGCGGTGCATGCCGGTCCTCTATCCTTCTCTGCCCTCTGGCCCACGGCCACCTCCTTCCTTGAGGCACAGTTCTTTCCCCTCATTTGCTCATTCGTGCGGCAGTGCTGGGGAGGCAGCAGGGGACAAACAACCTGCTCCTGAAAGTGGGGCTTCTCTAGGAGTTTGCTGCTTTTGGGGTCAGAAATTGTCCCTGCAGAGGGACTGAGATGTGTACGGGAGGGAACTTAGCAAGTCCATGTCTCAAAATAAAAAAATCGGGCTAGAGATGTGGCTCAGTGGTAGGCACTTGCCTGGCACGTGCAGGGCCATGGGTTCAATTCCCAGCAGTGCCTCTTCTCAGAAAAAGAAAAGAAGCAAGAAAGGAGGCCAGAGAGGCAGGTGGGGTCTGGGCTGGAGCAGGCGTGTGGTGAAGGAGGGGGCATGGAAGGCCTGGGGACTCCTCCCAAGGAATAGGAGAGGTGTTTTTGAGGGCAGGAAGCAAGCAGGGATGTGACCTGGTAGGCCTGTAGAAGGCTATTACTAGGTGCTCTGTGGGGACTGAATTGGAGAGAGGGAAGGAGGGTCCTGTGGTCCCGCAGGCAGGAGGTGGCGGAGTGAAGACACGGATAGATTGGTGTGGTCCTGGGGAGCTATGGTAGGTGTTGGGGGTGACCCCGCAGTTCTGGCTGGTGGGGCAGGAGGGTGGTGGGGAGCAGATGAGAGAAGCCAGCCACGGAAGAGGGACCATGTTAACCAAGCCGGCCGGTGCCTGCTGTGTGCCCACATAGGTAGACACTGCAGTGAAGGCAGTGTGGGACCCGAGCCCTGCCCTGGGAGAGGTCGCACTGGTTTTGTGCGCAGGACTTGGCCAGAGTGTGCTGGAGCTGCACCGCGCTGCCACAGGGACCAGTGTCCCCACTGTGGCCTGGTTGATGGTGGAACTGGGTGGTGAAGGGCTGGGTGGGCAAGTGGCCCTGGTGACGCAGCCTTCCCCGCAGCGGGGCAGCTGGCTGGGACCTCGTCGGTGGAGATGTATCGCCAGGCGCTGCTGTGGGGCTGCCGCTGCGTGGAGTTGGACGTGTGGAAGGGCCGGCCGCCCGAGGAGGAGCCCTTCATCACCCATGGCTTCACCATGACCACCGAGGTGCCGCTGCGTGACGTGCTGGAGGCCATCGCTGAGTCCGCCTTTAAGACCTCACCCTACCCTGTCATCCTGTCTTTTGAGAACCATGTGGATTCGTGAGTGGCTCCTATCTGGGGACCCCACCCTCAGGCCCTCAGACCTGAGATACCCATCATGGAAATCTCTAATAGGGAGGCCTCTGATGGTGGTTTCCCCAGAAACCCAGAGACAGCGCCTCCCTTTGTGCTCTTGTGACCTCTGACCCTGGGAACTTGCACCTACTTTGTGGGCTTCCTCCCTGCCCTGCCTCGCCCCCCTTCAGAAACTCTGACCTCTGACTTCTGACCTTGGGCCTACAGGGCGAAGCAGCAGGCCAAAATGGCTGAGTACTGCCGCTCCATCTTTGGGGATGCGCTGCTCATTGACCCACTGGATAAGTACCCGGTATGGGAGCGCCAAGGCAGGTCACATGGGGAGTGAGGGGTGCTGTGGTAGGCCCTGACCTGTCTATGCCCTCACCCAGCTGGCCGCGGGCACCCCCCTGCCCAGTCCCCAGGAGCTGATGGGCCGCATCCTGGTGAAGAACAAGAAGCGGCACCGGCCCAGCACGGGTCTGCCTGACAGCTCTGTGCGCAAGCGGCCGCTGGAGCAGAGCAACTCAGCCCTGAGCGAGAGCTCCGCCGCCACCGAACCCTCCTCGCCCCAGCTCGGTAAGGCCGCCTCACCGTTCGTTCGTTCGTTCGCCTGCCTGGATCCTACCCCATCACCGCGCAGGCCTGGGTCGCTCCTGCTGCTGACACAGATCTCTTTTCGCCCAGCCATCACCATTGCCACCGCCACCAAACCAAGCTGTGTCTCGATTAGATTTGGTTCTGTTCTACTCCGAACCCCTTATCATGGCCTCCCCTGAAGCTGGGTTAGGGCTCTGAACTCTCACCTCAGACCTCTACAAAGCCTGTCCTTATGCATTGATGTGACCCTCAGACCTGAGCTGACTCGAGCCACCCCATGAGTTACAATTTCAGCTAACTTCTTGGTCTTTTTTTTTTTTTTTTTTGGTACCAGGGATCGAACTCATGACCTTGCGCTTGCAAGACAGGCACTTAAGCCACTGAGCTAAATCCCCAGCCCAATTTCAGCTAACTTTTGCCCTGTCACTTTATTGGGGGACCCCTGACTTCTCATCTCACTGAGTCTCCTCCTGTGTATGTCTCTGACCAACCCTTTTCTGTAACCTATCTTGTTGTCCTTTGCCCCTGCTATTAAGGCTGTTGTACCCCAATTCCTGACTTCTCACCTCTGAGCCATCCTGCCTATCTCCCTACTGAATACAACTCTTGACCTTCACCTTTGACTTATGACCCCTCTGAAATACCACTGGCTTTAATACTTTCTGATCCCTGACCTCCGACCTCTCCCCAGACTGGACTACCTAGGGTACACCTTGACTTCCTCGTGGAGTTGCCCTGCACACCCTGAGCATAACCTCCAGGCTTCCTGAGCATTGGTCTGTAGTCCTGACCTCTGACCTCTGACCCCTGCCTTCTACAGGGTCCCCCAGCTCCGACAGCTGCCCAGCCCTGAGCAATGGGGAGGAGGTGGGCCTCGAGAAACCTAGCCTGGAGCCCCGGAAATCTCTAGGTGAGGAGAGCCTGAACCGGGGCTCAGATAGTCTTGGGCCTGCTGACCGTGAGGACGAGGAGGAGGAGGAGGAGGAGGAAGAACCGACAGACCCCAAAAAGCCAACTACAGATGAGGTGAGAGCCACATGCGGGCAGGTTGGGGCGGGGCGGGGGTTGCTGGGTGTTGGGGCTCACTGTGAATCAGACAGAGGTCATCCCTGACCTTATAGAGTTTAGCATAGGTGTGCAGAGTGGCGCTGTTTCTCAGTAAACGGGCCCAGAAGTGAGAATATAGTGACACTTACGACCTGGGTAGAGGAGGTTGGGGACGTAAGGTGCAAAAAGCCTGAGGCAGGGTCTGAGAGCGCAAGAGGGGAGGCCAGTGCAAAAAGAGGGAGCAGGGCTGGGGATTTAGCTCAGTGGCATAAGCACCTGCCTGGCAAGCACGAGGTCCTGAGTTCAATCCCTGGTACCCAAAAAAAGAAAAAAAAAAAGAGGGAGCAGCTGAAGAGGTCAGTCTGGCAGCAGATTTGAGGGGGGTGCAGAGATAGGGCGGCCAGAGCTCCCCACAAAGAGGCTGAGTTGGGAACGGATGGCGAGGGGACAGTGGCTGGAAGGAACGGCTGGGAATAGGAATTTGGGTTTGTGCGCATGTAACTAAACTCCCAGGGTTGGGTGAGAGCTTCCGGCTTTGAAGATCAATAGGGGTGTGGCAGAGAGGCACGAATACCTTGGGGGTGAGGGGGGCAAGGGTGCAGGGCACGGGGTGCAGTCCGGAAGGCTGGAGGAGCTCCCAGGGCAGGTGGCAACAGAAGTGTCAGGCCCATGGTGATGATAGGGTGCTGCGGAAAGCTGCTGGGCTTGTGACCGTAGGGGTGGGAAGAGGTTGGCACCTCCTTTGTAGGGACAAGCGAGGGAAAGTCTAGTGTGGCTGACTCTGGGTTCTGGGGGTGGTCACAGGGCACAGCCAGCAGTGAGGTCAATGCCACCGAGGAGATGTCGACTCTTGTCAACTACATTGAGCCTGTCAAGTTCAAGTCCTTTGAGGCTGCTCGCAGTGAGTGGGGCGGGGTGAAGGGTGGGAGCCAGCCTTGCCCAGCTCTGTTAGATCTGACCACTCCCTTTGCCACCCACCAGAGAGGAACAAGTGCTTCGAGATGTCATCGTTTGTGGAGACCAAAGCCATGGAGCAGCTGACCAAGAGCCCTATGGAGTTTGTGGAGTATCCTGCCAGGCGCTCTGGGCCAGGGTGCGCCGAGCTTGCAGGTGGTTCTGGTTTCCAACCTCAATGGAACCCATGCAGGTGCCTGGCACACAGCACCCAGGCCTGGGGTCGGGGCAAGTCTGCATTGTCATGGGGCGGGGCCAGGCCGAGAAGCGGGGTTTAGCAGAAGTGACGTTTTGCTGGGGGCATGGGATTCCCAGGAAGGCCGGGCTTGGGCAGGAGGGGGTGAGAGAGGGTGGGCACTGGTACCCGGTGTGGCCTTGACTGCCAACCCTAGATACAACAAGCAGCAGCTCAGCCGCATCTACCCCAAGGGCACGCGTGTGGACTCCTCCAACTACATGCCCCAGCTCTTCTGGAATGTGGGCTGCCAGCTTGTGGCACTCAACTTCCAGACCCTGGGTGAGCCCTGACCCCAGACCCCTGGCCCCTGGCCACCCACCCTCCTACTGCAGTCTTACTGACTTCTCACCGGTGATTGAGCGGGCTGGTCTTGACTAACAGACCCGTGACCCTGTCCAATCCCAGATCCTGAACTTGCACCTGAGTGAATCCCAGCGAGATCCCTCACTTGTCTGATCTTCCCTGAATTTGGGCCCTTGGTGCTGGTCGATTCCACCCCTGACCCTAGACCTTGGGCTCCTGACCCCTAGTAACCTCTGGCACTGTCCTACCTCTGGCTTTCTGACCTCGATTGATCTCCCGACTGACCCCCACCCTGCCGATGTCGCCCCAGACTTGCCAATGCAGCTCAACGCAGGTGTGTTTGAGTACAATGGGCGCAGTGGGTACCTGCTCAAGCCTGAGTTCATGCGGCGGCCAGACAAGTCCTTCGACCCCTTCACAGAAGTCATTGTAGACGGCATTGTGGCCAATGCCCTGAGTGTCAAGGTGGGACTGGAAGGACCTGGGCCAGGGTGTCCTGGGGGCAGGGCTCTGAGCAGCTGCTGAGCCTCCATGGCCGCCTGCCCAGGTGATCTCGGGGCAGTTCCTGTCTGACAGGAAGGTGGGCATCTATGTGGAGGTGGACATGTTTGGACTTCCTATCGATACACGGCGCAAATACCGCACTCGGACGTCTCAGGGAAACTCTTTCAATCCTGTCTGGGATGAGGAGATCTTTGAGTTCCCCAAGGTAAGCTAGGGCCTGGGCCTGCTCCGACCTGCCTGGGCTCTCAGGCGGGTGACAGGAACCAGGTACACTGGTGGTGGTGGTAGGGTCAAGGGACCTCCTAGGCCCTGTGTGTGACAGAGTCAGGGTTCCCGGCCCTCTTTTGCATGAGAGAAGAGGAGGCAGAAAGGGAAGCCTGCAGGAGGGCCTGTCACCCCCCAGCGGGGAGCAGACACAGCCAGCCTTGTCTCCGAGGCTGGAAGCCTTTGCCCAGGCCTGAAAGCTCAAGCACACACTGCTCTTGCCTCTTCGGACCCACGGGGACTGAGCCTCTGCTTCCGACCTAGGTTGGGTTGTCCTCGGCCTCCAATTCTCAGCTCATTCTATAGTTTTGAGGCCCAGAGTAACCCGACTTGTCACCTGGCAGCCTTGTCTGCCTATGCCCGTGGCTCAGGGTCCTTATGGCCACTGGTTACCCCTTGGGTAAGGCCGTGGAAGATGGGTCAGCTCAGCGGGGACAGTGGCCAGCAGTCAGCTTGTCCAAGCATATACCATGGTAGCCCAGTGGCCGTGTGTCCACTCTGTGGCTCGGTGGTCTGGGCCCACAGGTGGTGCTACCCACCCTGGCTTCGCTTCGCATTGCGGCCTTTGAGGAGGGCGGCAAGTTCGTGGGGCACCGGATCCTGCCTGTCTCTGCTATTCGCTCAGGTGAGGCCACAGTGGGCTCCAGGCAGCTTGGGGGCAGTGTATGGGGACAGGGCCAGGTCCAGCAATCTCTCCTTCTGTTGCCCAGGGTACCACTATGTCTGCTTGAGGAATGAGGCCAACCAGCCGCTGTGCCTGCCAGCCCTGCTCATCTACACGGAGGCTTCTGACTACATCCCGGGCGACCGCCAGGGTGAGCTGGGGTGGCCCTGGCAGGGTCAGGGCAAGGAGAGTGGGTCCCAAAGAGAACGGCTCTGGGATGGTTCCTTAGCCCATTAGCTGAGGGAGGACACAGCCTGGGGGCTTCTGTCTCAGCCCCTGGCCTTCTGGTCCCCCAGATTATGCAGAAGCCCTGATCAACCCCATCAAGCACGTCAGCCTGATGGACCAGCGGGCCAAGCAGCTGGCTGCCCTCATTGGGGAGAGTGAGGTGAGCCTAGGGGATGGGGGGTTCGGGCCTCAGAGGTGGGCAGGGCTTAGGCTTGCCTCGATCCTGAGGCCAGGAGATGTGACTACGGTGGCTGTGATTATGGGCTGGGTGGCAGGGCTGACAGCAGAGAAAGGCCTGTGGTCTTCTCTCTGCTGCCCATGCCTTACTAGTCTCCAAGCCCAGCCATCTGCTCCCGGCCCTGGGAAGGGCTGGTCGGTGCCTTCCCCACCCATCCCTTTTGCCTGCCGCACAGCCTGCCTGCTTTCTGAACTCTGTTTTTTCTAAACCAGGCAGCAAAGCCAAGCGAATGCCAACTGCCAGTGCTTTGCTAGGCCTGGTGTGAGTTCTTTTCACCTCCTTGGCTCATTGAATTCTCCCAACCCCCAATTTGGCCCCTCTTTCCCCAGAGATGGACAGGAGGCCCCAGTGACTGTGTGAGGCTGCTGAGCTCAATGGCCTGGTTGTGCCTCCAGCCCTCTTTCCTGGCCTCGTCTGTCACACTGCCTGGTACAGGGACTTGTCGGTAGTAAGATTTCCATGGTTTTTTTGGTTTTTTCTAAGGCAGGGTTTTATTATATGGTTCAGGCTGGCCTTGAACTTGAGGCAATTCTCCTGCCTCAGCCTTCTAAGTGCTGAGATAAGTGGCACACTTCTAAGTGTGCCACTGCGCCTGGCTTTAGGTTTTTTTAAATTTTTTTAAATTTTATTTTATTTTTTTGGTACCGGGGATTGAACTCATGACCTTGTGCATGCCCTGAAGGTGCTTACGCGATTGAGCTAAATCCCTGGCCCTGTTTTGTTTAATTTTTTAACAGACCTGAAAGGTCCACTTGGGTTTAATCAAAATGTTCCATTTCAGGTACCCTATGGTACTTTTCGTGGGTCTGTTTTTTTTTTTTATTTTGAGACAGGGTCTCACTATGCAGTTCAGGCTGTCCTTGAGCTCACTTTGTAGCCCAGGCTGGTCTTGAACTCACAACAATCCTCCTGCGTCAGCCTCCTGAGTGCTGGGATTATAGGCATGAGCCACCACGCCCGGCTTGTTTTGTTTTTTGAAATAGGATCTTGCTTTGTAGTTCAGAGTTTAAACTGCCCTTGAACTCGCTAGGTAGCCCAGGCTGGCCTTGAGCTAGAGACAATCCTTCTCCCTCAGCCTCCCGAGTGCTGGGATTACAGGCATGTGCCACCACGCCTGGCTCCATTTTGTTATTTTGTTTTGGCCTCACAAATGCTGGGCAAGTGTTCTACCACTGAGCTACGTCCCCAGCCCTAGCTGTGGGATCTTAAGGAAACAGAAACCATTTGTACTAGAGAGACCTTCCAGTCAGACCTGGACTGGAATTTCTTTAGCTTCAAGTGGGATCAAAGCTGGGGTGCAGAGTTCTAGACCCCTTGGTCAGAGTGATTTGAGTCCATGGGAGCCTTTCCCACATGGGTGCCTGGCGGCCAGCAGGAGGTGGTGGCTTCTGCGGGGAGATCGGAGCAGAGGTTCAGCCTCTGCAGACCAGTCTCCGCGGGGCTGTGGCGGGCAGCAAAGAGACGGCTGCAATTAAGGCTGTGCGGCGCTGCTGGCAGGGGAGCCTGGTGCCCACTCTGTGGCTGCTTCCTTCGCTGATTTAATCAGGAGCTGAGCAGGGAGGGGCGGTGGCGGCTGCAGGCCAGGGTGGCAGACCGCAGAGGGGAGGGTTCTTGGAGCCACCAGCGGGCTCCTGAGCCCACGCCACAAGCCTGGCGCCAGACCGTTCCCTCTTCACTCTTTGTGGGTGTCACAGACAGGCCGATGAGGGAGGTGGCAGGTTGGGGCAGCCCTGGGAGACTGGGCGTGAATGGCCTAGAGAAAGGGGTGCTTCTAGAAGGACCACCCTGCTTTCTCCCATGCAGGCTCAGGGTGGCGCGGAGACCTGTCAGGAGGCCCCGTCCCAGCAGCCGGGCTCCCAGCCACCCTCCAATCCTGCACCGAGCCTGCTGGATGCCTCTCCACGGCGACCCCCTGGATCAGCTACCTCTCCCACGAGCACCTCCCTCAGCAGCCCAGGTAGGGGCGGCCAGGATGGGGGCTGGTTTGAGGGGAGTGGCTCCTGCCACGTCAGCCCCTTCTCACTATGGCCTCTGTTCTCAGGGCAGCGGGACGATCTCATCGCCAGCATCCTCTCAGGTAGGGTCAGGGCTGCTCAGGGCGGGGCTGCCGCCCAGAGGGCAGCGTCTCAGCCCAGTCCACCCACCTCACCATTCGCCTTTGCTCTGGCTCGCAGAGGTGGCTCCCACCCCCCTGGATGAGCTCCGAGGCCACAAGGCTTTGCTGAAGCTCCGGAGCCGGCAAGAGCGAGACCTGAGAGAGCTGTGCAAGAAGCATCAGCGCAAGGCCATTGCCCTGACCCGCCGCCTGCTCCAGGGCCTGACACAGGCCCGGCCAGTGCCTGGGGTCCTGTGAGTGTCCCGTGGCCCGTCAGGAATGTCGGTAGGAGGATGTATGTGCATGTGGGTCCCATGCCCATTGGACCTGCAGACAGGGCCAGGAGCTGCTCCCAGGGCGTATTTGGTGTAGGTAGGGAAGGCATCCCAAACTGCGCCCCCTCTTTGCTCTGGAAGTGATGCCTTTTTTTTTTTTTTTTCCTTTTTGAGCTTGCTTTGTAGCCCAGGCTGGTCTCGAACTTGCAACAATCCTCCCATGTCAGCCTCCCAAGTGCTGGCATTACAGGCATGCAGCACCATGTCAGGCCAATGCCTCTTTTGTTTTGTCTTTTTTTTTTTTTAGTCTTTTTGAAATGGTCTCGCTACACAGTTCAGACTGGCCTTGAGCTCACTTTGTAGCCCAGGCTGGTCTCAAACTTGCAACGATCCTCTTGCCTCAGCCTCCCTAGTGCTGGGATGACAGGCGTGTACCATCATGCCAGGTGACATGATGCTTCTTTTGAAGTCCCCTACAAGAAGTATTTGTCAGAACAGGCTCCTGTGATCTAGGCAGAGCTAACGGTGCAGGGCCTTATGATTTGCATGACAAATCTCACCTGCAGGGTCATGCCCTGGACCCTCTGCTTTGCCACCCAAGGGGCCAAGCATCACCCAGAAGATTCTCTCCACAGGGGCGGGGCCGCTGACTCAGAAGACATGAAGGAGGAGGAGGAGGCGAAACAGTACCGAGAGTTCCAGAACAGGCAGGTGCAGAGCCTGCTGGAGTTAAGGGAGGCCCAGGCAGATGTGGAGGCTGAGCGGAGGCTGGAACACCTGAGACAGGTAAGGAGCAGGGTGGCCGGGGAGCCAGGGATGCTACCATATAGTGATACCAGCCCTCTGATACCCACTGGCTGCCTGTGTCTCCAGACTCAGCAGCGGCTCAGAGAGATCGTCGTGGAAGCACACACAGCTCAGTTCAAGAGGCTGAAGGAGACGAATGACAGGTGAAGGCTGAGGCTCTTATGTTGGGGGCGGGGCAGGGACTCCTGATACAGGGACAGGGTCCCCTGATCCCTGCTCTTCTCCCTACCTTTGCAGAGAGAAGAAAGAGCTGCAGAAGATCCTGGACAGGAAGCGCCACAACAGTATCTCAGAAGCCAAGACGAGGGAGAAACATAAGAAGGAGGCGTAAGCGTGTTGGGGCTGGGAGCCATTCGGGTGCCGGGAGGCAGGCGGTGCCTGGGCACTGAGCCCACCTTGCCTTCCTCCTGTGCAGGGAACTGACAGAGATTAACCGGCGGCACATCACTGAGTCGGTCAATGCCATCCGTCGGGTGAGTAAGGCTCCTGGGACGCCCTAGCCCTAGCCCCGATTCTTCCCTCATCAGAAAGCCACCTCTTTGCTGTCTGGCCAGAAACCATGTTGTCCTCAAAAGGCTTCTAGAGTCTTCTCCCTGGGCCTTTCTGCATTGTGCCCTGTGGCTTTGGAGTCCTTGGGCCTAGTCTCAACCCTGGGAGCCTTCACTGCCCTGGTTTTCGTGCCCAGCCAGAGCCCCAGGGCCCCAGGCCCCTCAGCTGAGCCCTTGCCTGCCCTCACAGCTTGAGGAGGCCCAGAAGCAGCGGCATGACCGCCTGGTGGCTGGGCAGCAGCAGGTCCTACAGCAGCTGGCAGAAGAGGAGCCCAAAGTGAGGCTATGGAGGAGGTGGGCAGGTGGTCTGGTGGGTGCCCAGTGTCCTAGCTCCCTGAGACACCCGTCCTCTTCCCACAGCTCCTGGCCCAGCTGACCCAGGAGTGTCAGGAGCAGCGGGCGAGGCTGCCCCAGGAGATCCGCCGGAGCCTGCTGGGCGAGACGCTGGAGGGGCAGGTGGACGGGCCTCTGGTGGCCTGTGCCAGCAATGGTCATGCAGCCGGGAGCAGTGGGCACCTGTCTGGTGCTGACTCAGAGAGCCAGGAGGAGAACACGCAGCTCTGAACTGGCTGAGCAGGAGGTGGCCACCGAGCCAGGGTGGGCACAGGGCAGAGGGCAGCAGAAGACACTAATGCTTTTTTTAAAACTTTTGACCTTTAGAAATTTTATTTTTTTAAACCTGGGGCAATGTCCCACTAACTCCCTTCATCCTCCTGGGGCCTCCTGACCTCCTTCCTAACCTCAGTCCTAGGGAAGGGACTGGGCCAGCCTCGCCCCCATGACATCCACACCCAGATGGCCTTGTTTTCCTCACTTCCCAGGGAGCCCTGGGTGGAGACCTGGAGCTCTGGGAAGTCTGGGTCACATTCTTTCTCTCTCCATTTTTTTTTTTTACATGAATAAAAGTGGATTTCAGGGACCCTGTGTGCAGTGTGGTTTGGAGAAGACTCTGGGTCCTAGGCCCTGTTGCCTCAGTGGCCTCAGTTTTTTCATCTATAAAATGGGCTATGGTCAGGCACCAAGCCAAGTGTTGCTGGCTTTGAACTTGACTGCTTTGCTCAGGGCCTGCTGTGACCTTCTCACTGCCACAGGAAGCTCTGGCCAACCCTGGGCCTTTCTGTTTCTCTGCCCTCTTACCTCCAGTTTGGTGTCCTGGTTTCCCACTGCCCATGCTTTCCTCTCTCCGGGGCTCTTCCTGTCCCCTCTCCACAGAGGCACAGGCTGCTTCAGGAAGCCTTCCCTGCCCCACTTCCTGTTGCCTGATATGACCCAAGCACCCGGCCTACTCTGGGCCGTCCACAGGCAGCTGACTACTGGGGACGGACAGCTAAGTGGAGCTGGCCTTCAGAGATAGGTGGCAAGGGGGCCTGCCTGTGACCCCTGGGAGAAGGGAAGCGCACAGCCCCAGACCTGGCAGGGCTGAGACACCCCGATCCCCCTCATTCCTGTGAGAGAGATATTCTGCCTCTTTTCCAGATGAGGAAACTAAGGTCCTGAGTGGAAGTCACAAACGCTGGGCAGCAACTAACTGGAGATGTTCTGACCCGGAGGCAGGGTGGCGTGGACCCTCCGTGGCCCGGACCCTCT
Source organism: Hydrochoerus hydrochaeris (assembly GCA_004027455.1). NCBI lineage: Eukaryota > Metazoa > Chordata > Mammalia > Rodentia > Hydrochaeridae > Hydrochoerus > Hydrochoerus hydrochaeris. The sequence goes on along the minus strand of PVLA01005760.1, from coordinate 86,316 downwards.
ATTGCCCACTGTCTTCAGCCAGCCTAGAGGACCTGCTTCATGCTTGGGACCAGCATGGAGCTGCACAGACCCCACAGTGAGGGTGCGGCTACTCTGCAGTGGGGTCAGGCTGGCACCTCTTCAAGGCCTCTCCCTGCTTCCTGGCACTTCCCAGGCTGGCTGCTCCCTCCTCCAGAGGAAGGCGCCTCTTATCTGCACTTATCTCCTGCCAATGGAGTGTTTTCTTTGCTTTGTTTTTGCTGCAGCCTCAGGCAAACAAATGGGGTGGAGAGGCTGGAGAAACAGGGTGGCCACAGCAGGGCCTTCCCAGGCTGGGACCTCTGCCCCCAGCACTTCTTCAGGACCCAGTACCATTGCCAGGCTTTTCTCTGGCTGTAAGACCTCTGTCCTTTCCCCAAATCTGCTGGCTTATTTCCCCAGTGGCGATTCTCATTTCCCAGACCGGTTGACCAGCATTTACTCAAACACTCCAAGTTGGTCCTGGGTCCTCAAAACCCAGCTTAACTCCAAACTCTGCTGTGTCCTGTGAGACCCTCAGAATCCTAGGGCTTGCTGCTCCATCTTTCCCTGGGTTCACTCTGCAGGGGTCACAGTGCAAGACACACCCACCCCTTTCTGGTCAGGTAATGCTGGAGCTCCACATCTCCCTGCCTCAGGTTCCTGGAAGCCTGACCGAGCCGGGCGGTTGCACAGTCCATCTGTACAATGTGAGCGCAAGGCACTGGCCAGGGCTAATCAGGGGCCAATAAATCTTGGAATTTTGCTAGAGGCCTGCTCTAGGCCCCCATGCGAAGCCTCTGTTCCCCAGAGGCCGCGCTGCCCCCGCCCTGAGTGTCCTGCCAGGTCCCTGCGCAGCGCTGGCCCCAGGCCGGCCACACAGTAGCTGCTTGCAAGTCGCAAGGGCTGACCCAGATCGGAACAAATGACCCCCCCGGGGAGCCAGTTTGCAGAACGCGGAATTCCAGCCGCAGCCAATTACCATCTTAGAGATAAGGTTCTGGGGCCCAGCCGCACCCCGCCTCTGCGAAACCCAGCGGCCGAGGCTCCACTTGTCACCTTCCTAGTCTGTGTCCCTGTCACCCCAAAAGAGCCTCCGTTTTCCTCTTATGTTAAAGGGGGTCATTTTGAAGCTATCGATGATAGCGCTACCCCGGTCAATGGGATCCCCAAGCAAGAGACACGGCGACACAGACTGGGCTTTATTAACAAGTTTGTGCCGAGCACAGGTGTGCAGCGACACGTCGGAAAGGACACCAGCGGACGAACGGTTAATCACACAGCGCTTCCCAGCGCAGGCGCCTTGGGCACCAACAGCCCGTGACTGGGTGACTTCCGGCGGCAGTGGTCGGAACCTTCAAGACTTCCGTGCTCTAAATCAGACCGACTCCCTACAAAAGGTATAGAACAGATGCTCTCGTGCAAGGCCCGCAGAAGACTTCCGCCTACACCCAAGAAGGCCGTCAACGGAATAGGGGTGGGTGGGGTTCCGGGAACGTGGGGCGGAAGTTCACTGGGAGGGGGCGGAGCCTCCTCTCCCCAAGTTCCGATCCCACCAGGACTGGATGGCCCGTGTCCAATTGGAGTTCTGCCACAGCTGCGTCGCTGTGCCCGCGCTCTTCGGGCGAGGAAGACCCTTCGGGGGTGAGAAAAGGGAAGGTTTAGTGCGTTAGCTTACTCTGGCTGGAATCAGGGCCTTCCATGACCGGAGTCCCAGCTCCGAGTGAGATCCTCGGGGAAATGAAGACCAGTTTCCAACCTGCCCTGTACCAAGTGGCTAGGGAAACACGACGGGGCGCTTAGGCCCTGTAGGAACGGGGCCTGGAGTGAGCCAAAAAGAGACGACATCTAGGAACCAAACTAGAAAGGTCAGAGAACTAACACCTACAAGATGGGATCATAACTTAGAAATTAAGTGACTCTGAAACTGGGACTAGAGCCCCCAACAGCCGAAAAGGGCCAGCAGACCTCATGTTGTAAAGCTCTGGGGAATCCCGGAGATCTGCCCTGGAGCGCGTTTGTTATTACAGATCCTGGACAAGCTAGAATTTGGAAAGCAGAGGTTGGTGAGAAGGCGTCATGAGACTACAAGTCCCGGCATGCCCCGGGACTCGGGGCGGGGCTAGCCCTATGTGGAAGCGGCCCGGACTACAAGTCCCGCCGTGCCATGGGACCCGGAAGAAGTAGGCTGTGTGGCAGACGGCTTGGGACAAGAAAGAGACAGACTGAGGGTGGGTGCTACAGACCATCAGACCGTGGGACTACAGGTCCTGGCACATCGTGGCCTGGCACTCACCTTGAAGGAGTCCACGAACTCGTCGCTCATCCTCCGGAGCTCTCGGCCGTAGCGCTGTGCAGCCCAGAGGTTGGGAGGCGCCGAGCGCGAGCGGCCCCGGAATGGACTGGGCTCCTCCTCTGTCCCTTCCTCCTCAGTCCCTGCAGGATAAGAGCGGTGGCGACTCCGGGTCTCCATAGCCACAGTGCCTGCAGAAAGGGTCAGAGGTGACAGGAGTCTTAACTCCTCTGCGTCCTCAACACTGCTAAAGCCTTTCCTTAGGTAATTAACTGTCCTTCTAGTGTCTGCGCATCACGGTTCACCTCTAACAGCCCTGTTGCCCTTCTGTGTAAATGAGGGATGTGCGAGGCTTTTATGAGGAATAGAGTTAAAGTCTCATGAATCCTGCAAGTCCGCATGAATGCCAGTAATAGACAAGGCCTATAAAATGGCACTCCACTGTGCATGACACAAAATAAAAACAACAAAAAAAGTAATCAGCCGGGCATGGTGACACGCACCTGTAGTCCCAGCACTCAGGAGGCTGAGGCAGGAGGATCACCACAGTTTGTGGCCAGCCTTGGCTACAGAGTGAGTTCAAGGCCAGCCTAAACTACACATGGAGACCCTGTTTCAAAAAAAACCAAAAAAACACACAAGCAACAAAATAGGTGTAATCATTAGTGTAAGTCTATGGGGCCTCCCAGAAATCCCTGCATAAGGAAGTGTCACTCCATCTCTACAGGCGCCCTGCAAGTCCCCTGCAGAACAAACTGGCAGCAACACTTCTGTATTCCCCACTGCCCCTATTTTGGAATACCCAAAGTTGACCTTTTTTAGGTGCCATTTCTGGAACACTTCCTACATGCTGGGGCTTAGGCCCTACTTCACTATCCGCTTAACTACCCAGGTAGCCTCCACTTTACAGATGACCAGACAGAGGCTTCAGGAAGTTAGACTTGCCCAGGGTCACACAGCTTTGAAGCCCTGAGACTGGAAATCCCAAGGTTTGGTGGAATCCATAGTCTTTGGGGACTGTGAACCTTTTCCTTTGACCAACATCCTCCAACTCCCTACTCCAGTTTCATCCCTTATATGAGGGGACAGTCCCAGCCCTGGGGCCAGGAGCATGTTAAGGGCACATCAAGTAGAGTGTGGAATATGTGTTCTGGGAGTTGCAGGTCTGTGGCTGTATTCAGAGGCAGCTCGGCTGTGGTCCGTCTCAGCTGTGTGCCATTCTGACTGCCAGCTGTACCCCTTTGCCCTGACTAAGACCTAGAACCACTTGTGGGAGCAGAGAAGCCAGAGACTCGGCCAGGTGTGTCTGGCAGGAAAGGCTTTTTGGAGGAGGTGAGATTCAGGCCAGGCTTTGATGCCAGGGGATAACGATGTCCTCAAAGGGGCATAGGCAAAGCCCTGCTGGTCAGCTGCGGTATCTCCACAGGCCTCAGCTCTTGAAAGGCCTGGCGTAAGACAGCATGGACAAGGGCTGGGGATTTAGCTCAGTGGTATAAGCACCTGCCTGGCAAGTGTGAGGTCATGAGTTCAATCCCTGGTACCGCAAAAAAAAAAAAAAAAAAAAAAAAAGAGCATGGACAGCGTCCCCCTCAGGTAGGGACACTAAAAGCCCTCCAGGCGCATCTGGCTCCAGCCAGGTGGACCCAACCATGTCCACATTCCCACTTTGTGACCTCAGGCCACTTCTCTGAGCCCTGGACACCTCAGTGTCTTTCTTTATGAAACAAGCAGTCTCTATCTGGCGGGATTATAGATAGCTAAATTAGGGAGAAATGGTCTAGGCAGCCAGAGAGGGCTGGGCCTTCAAGGGAGGCAGTATAGAAGACGAGAACACATGATAACTGTGGCTGGAGGCGCATTTGAAGATGAAAGTCACAATGGCCAGATTTATATCCTTCCTTAAGGGATAATGGAAGTCTGAGATTAGTCCCACCCTTTTACATCTCCCATATAAATAAACCATTATCTCATTAGAGGTGGGCCAGCCTTTCCCATCCACTAAAAACTAGAAGACTAAAGATAAGATTAAGACTATAGATTGTCAATCAAGGTTAATGATGTCATTCAGGTAGTGGCTAGGTGACCTTCCCATTGGATCAATAGTACCTACCTGGCTATACTTGTAATCTTGGTTGATCACTGTTTTGTTGTTGTTTTGGCTTTTTGGAGACAGTATCTCACTATGTAGTTCAGGCTGGACTTGAACTCATTAAGTAGCCCAGGCTGTCCTCAAACTTGAAGTGGTCCTCCTGCCTCAACCTCCCTGCTGGGATTGTAGGTGTGAGCCAGTACACCGGGCTGGTTAATCATAGTTTAACTCATGATTTGGCTCTATAAAACCTCCTTTGAGAAGTGGACTCATTGACGACCCACTGGGGTCCCCTCCTGTCTCTCGGGAGTTATCCCTGTTCCCCTGGCCTGGGGTGGTAGGTGAGGACTCACACACGTGTGGGGTGCCTGCTCTGGGTACTACCTCACATGCAGAGATGAAGACAAACAGAAGAGGGCTGGGGGGGTGACTCAGCAGTAGAACAGTGTAGCCCAAGCTGGCATTGAACTTGCAGTGATCCTCCTGCTTCAGCCTCTTGAGGAGTGCTGGGATTACGGGCATGGAACATCAGGTCCAGCTAAACTGAATTTTGTTGGTACTGGGGATTGAACTTAAGACCTTGCACCTGCCAGGCAAGTGCTTGTGCTGCTGAGCTAAATCCCTGGCCCGCTAAACTAAATTTTTAAGTCTCTTTTTACTGGTAAAAAAGCTAGGAGATTTTCTGTCAACTCCCTGAGGGAAAGGAATGGGCAGTGTGTAACCATGCTGTCCCCTCTAGGGGGAGACACAGGGCGTGGGTCCTTTTGGCCCTCACGCCATCCTCCCAGAGTCTGGCCTGGGACTGGGGAGCAGAGTGGGAGATGACAGTGAACAGTTGTGCCCTAACCCCTAGCAAAGCACGTGTAGTTTTAAATTCTACCCCCCACCCCGACTTCTGAGTAGGCGGGCGCAGCTGAGCACATTCATGGCTGACAGCAAAGCTTTTAGACTGAGTGCCACACTGCAACCCAAAACCCACTTACTTACTGCAAAGTGTCAATCCTGCAATTAAGCTTGAATACTGAGGTTTTAGTTTAAGAAATGACTCAGACATTAACATATTTTGTCTTTTTTTTCTTTTGTGGGTTTTTTTTTCTTTTTTTTTGAGACAGGGTCTTACTATGCAGCTCAGGCTGGCCTTGAGCTCACTTTGTAGCCCAGGCTGGTCTCAAACTCTCAATGATCCTCCTGCCTCAGCCTCCCGATTACAGGCATATGTCACCACACCCAGCAAAGATCTTTTGTCTTAAAAGAAAAGCAGTGGGGCCTGTGGTGAATGCCATTGTGAAAGCTGAGGCAGAAGGATCGCCGCAAATTTAGCCTGGTTACATAGCAAGACCCTGTCTCGAAAGCAAACACAAAGAACTACATTTCAAAGCAGTGAGTCTTTGCCATCAGCAGGCTGGATCCCATCTCTGTGACATGTGGGCCACACGCACTCTGCCTGTCCTAGGGGGCAGAGCGTCCATGGCATTTGTGTCAGGGTCCCCAAGCTGTGAACTTGACTAAAGCCATTTCAGCCCCTCTGGGCTGGCAGAGAACATCCCTCGCTCTGCTCAGAGTTGAAGAAATCAGAAAAAAAGCTTGGTATGGTGGCACACGCCTGTAATCCCAGCATTCTGGGAAAGTGAGGCAGGAAGACGGCAAGTTCGAGCCCAACCTGGGCAGTTTTGTGATTTAGTGAAACCCTGTCTCAAAATAATAAAATGCAAAAGGGTTGGTAATGTAGCTCAGTGTGAATGCCCTGGGGTCTGTCCTCCTTACCTAAAAAAGAAAGAAGCCCAGAGTGGTGGAATACACCTGTAATCCTAGCTCCTAGGGAGGCTGAGGCCCAAGGGTGGCAAGTTTGAGACTAGCCTGGGCAATTTAGCAGGACCCTGTCTCAAAATTTTAAAAGTTTATTATTTTTATTTTTAGGGGTTTTGAGACAGTCTTGCTGGATTGCTCAGGCTGCCCTGAACGCGTAGCAATCTTCCTACCTGGGATTATAGGCATGAACCACCACACCTGGCTAAAAATTCAAAAAAAAGTTTTTAAATGAAGCCTGGTATATCCCAGCACTGGGAAGCTGAGGTAGGAAGATTGCAGCAAGTTCAAGGCCAACCTGGGCTACATAGTGAGATCTTGTCTCAAAACACCAAAAACAAATGAGCTGGGTAGCACTCTCTTGCGGGGAGGGGTAGTATATTTTAAATTTCTTAGTAGTGTTTCATTCAAGATACTTGAGTGCTGGGTGTGGTGGCACACACCTGTAATCCCAGTACTCATGGGCCTGAGGCAGGACTGCAGCAAGTTCAAGGCCAGCCTGGGCTACACAGTGAATTCCAGGCCGGTCTACACTGGAGGGAGAGCCTGTCTCAAAACACAAAAAGTAAAAACAAACAAAGAAATGAGAAGAAAAGAAAAAAGGCACATTATTGATATTTTATTAGAATTGGTCCGATTTCCCACTAAGTGCGAGAGGCTGGGGAGGTAACTCAGGGGCACAGCCCTTACCTGACACAGCTGAGGCCTTCGGTTCAGCCCCATAGTAAGTGTCAAGCGGGAAAAACATTAATTTGTGGTTCCTAATAAAATCATGGTATTTAGTGTTAAAAAAAAATAAAAAGAGCCACACATGAGGTGTATGTCGTGGCTGGGGGTGGCCTAGCATGTGCGAGGCCTGGGGTCTGTCCCCAGAACCACACCAAACAAGCAAGCTAATGACACCGCTCACAAGGATTTAGTCCCTGGCTGTGGTTTTCTAGCACCTTCTCTAAAACCCAAAGGTCTGTCTTCTGCCCTAAACCTTCCTTCCATGATGGTTGCTTTGTTCCCTTTTATTGAGATGAGGTCCCAGCTGCTTGGTATGACCTTCAAGACCTTGACCTTGTGATTCTGAACTACACCTGCCTGCCACCAAGGGCACACGGGGTGACCACGTGACCGGTGAATGGTGGCCCCGACCTGCTTGCCACAAGTACCTTCCTTGTGCTCAGGGTCCAGGCTAACTCCTGTTAACAATGACAGTGATGTGGTGACGGGCACAGCAGCCCCTTCCACTGCCCCGCTTCTGTGTGGGGCACTGGTTCAAAGCACTTTTCCATGAAGTGACCAGGTCCTCTGTGTGACCTCTGCAGTGGGGCCATTTCGACTTCATTTCCCAGAAGAGAACAATTAAGGCAGAGCCAGCAGCCTGTCCACTCGCTCAGGAAGGGCAAAGCTGCACCAGAACTCCGTGGTGTGGACTGAAGGCCAACCCCCTGCATCTCGCACTCCACGCCCTTCCCAGGGGGTCCACATCTGCCCCTTGAGCTGTTACAGGGATTGAGCTGTGCCTGGGATTGCTTAAGGTCCAGCAGAGGGCAGAGAACAGCAGGCGTGGGCAGACCAAGAGGGCAGGGCAGGAGCCACAGTGCTGGCAGCCTACAGGGAGAGATGGCTCCCTTACCAACCTGTGTAAAGGCTGTTCAGACTTACTGCCCACTGCTCAGATTTACAACTTGTTTTTTTTTGTTTTTTTTTTTTGTCTTTTTGAGACAGGGTCTCGCTGTGCAGTTCAGGCTGGCTTTGAGCTCACTTTGTAGCCCAGGCTGGTCTTGAACTCACAATGATCCTCCAGCCTCAGCCTCCCGAGTGCTGGGATACAGGCGTGAGCCACCACGCCCAGCCCAGCTTGTTTGTTTGTTTGTTTTGTACAGTTCTACACAACTTGTTTGTAGAGCCTCAATGTCCTTTTTAAAATTTTAAAAATTTATTTCGTGTGTGTGTGTGTGTGTGTGTTTTGGTACTGGGAATAGAACTCAGGACCTTGCACTTGCCAGGCAGTTGCTGTGCCACTGAGCTAGCCCATTTTTTTGTGTTTTGAGACAGTGTCTTGCTATGCAATTCAGGCCAGCTTGAACTTATGTAGCATAAGCTGGCTTCTAACTCTTGGTGATTCTCCTGTCTCAGCCTCCCAACTGCTGGAATTACACGTGTGCAACAGCACACTCAGCTTTTCAACATCTTTTCTTGTATGGCACGCCATGATTATAGGGTGCTATAACTTGTGCTGCTTGTACTGTACCGTACTGTAGTTTTATCTTCTATTAAACATCACAGTACTGCATGTGAGTATGCAAAGAAAAGCAAAATCATCACGTTGGAGTTACTTTTTTGGACCATGTTTTTGCTCTGAACACTGTCAGATTCTTCTTCCCAGGAGCACAGCCTAGACTGTATCACCACCAAACACTTCCACCCTGGCTTCCCACCTGGCCACCAGAACACCATCCATCCTGTCCCATCGTTCCCTTGGCACCTGACTCCAGGAGGCTGTGACTCCCCTGTCCTGGGCCTGCTCTCCTCCCCTCGGCTGCCAGCTTGTCCCACAGCCGCCATTCCTCCTGGCATTCACCCTCCAGCCGTGGCCCTGGATGGCCGGGACAAACATGGCTTTGGCCAACTCCCTGCCCCTCCCCCGGCGCCCACCTGGGCATCCCCACTGGTGACCTAAAAGGCACCTCCAGATCCACATGTCCTGAGTGGGCCTCTGATCCTCCTGTTCCCTGGTGTGGCCAGGGCCATTTTATCCTTCCAGGTTCTCGGGCCAAATTCCTGCATGTCATCCTTCACCCCTGTTTCCCTGGTACCGCACATCTAATCAATCAGCAAATCCTGCCAGTTCTACCTAAAATAAGCCCAAGGCCTGGGGGTGTAGCTCCGTGGTAGGAGTGCTTGCCTAGCATGTGTGAGAACCCGGGCTCCATCGCTGGTATCAGGAGGATAAAAAAAGATTTCCTGGGTTTTTACTCAAATTCGAAGGTCTACAATGGCCTTTTTATTTTATTTTTACAATGGCCTTTGAAGCCTTGCGCAGGTTGGACAGGGCTCTAACTACCTTCCTTCCCTCACTGCCCTGAAGCCTCCGGAACCTGGCGCGGTCTTGTCCTGGAGGCCTCCCCTTGCCTGATCTCTCCTTCCAGGGCATCAAAGTGGCTCAGCCTCAGCCCCTGCTCCCCTGGCTCCAGTGTTGCCTCAGTTACAGTCACTCCACCAGCCCTCAGTCCTCTTCAGAGCCCAGCTTGTGTCATCTAACACATTCTGTAATTTCCTTTTTTTTTTTTTTGTCTTTTTTTTGAGACAGGGTCTTGCTGTGCAGTTCAAGCTGGACTTGAGCTCACTTTGTAGCCCAGGCTGGTCTTGAACTCGCAACGATCCTCCTGCCTCAGCCTCCCAAGTGCTGGGATTACACGCGTGAGCCACCACACCTAGCTTTTTTTTTTTTTTTGAGACAGAGTCTCACTATGTAGTTCAAACTGGCCCTGAACTCAGCAAATCTTTCCTTGCTTAGTCTCCGCAAGTGCTGGGGTCACAGGCGTGCTCCACCACGCCTGGCTGTATTATCCTTTTGTATTTGCTGTTTATGGCCTTTCTCCTCCTATTTCGCTAGAACATGTGATCTCCACAGGGCAAAGATTCTGCTTTTTTGTTCCTGATGTGACCTGAGCAACTAAACATGGGCCATATGCAACGCTCTCTGTGAAGAGAAGTAAGTACTGAGGATGAGGGGCAGGCGGGGGGGGGGGGGGGGGGGGGGGGGGGGGGGGGGGGGGGGGGGGGGGGGGGAGAGGGACCTGCCAGGTAGGGGTGGAGAGCAGACCTGCGGGGAGCAGGTAAAGGAGGTGGAGAATAGGCGGAGAGCAGAAACAACACTGAATGTCAAAGCTGGATGGTAAAGTAAACAGAAAGGGAGCCACCCTGCTAACCATTCTTATTCCCTAAAATGTGACAGGGTCATTTGCGTTTCCTTGAGTCAGTAACATAACTCGGTTTTGCTTTTAGACGATCTCTGGTTGTTCTAAGTGCCAAGGCCTGAGCCAGGCTTGAGAAGGTGGGGAGTAGAGAGACAGGGTTGCTGCTCAACGCACTACCCAGCCACATACTGGCCCACTACCTGGGAGCGGTACCTGCCACTTGTGGTCATCTGCCTGCAAGGACAGCCCCAGTGTGGGAGCCACAAAATACAGAGAACAGCTAGGCACGGTCCCAGCACTCAGAAGGATGAGGCAGGACTGTGAGTTTAAGCCCAGCCTGTGTGAGTTCAACACCATCGAGGACCACATAGTGAGACCCTGTCTCAGAGAGACAGAGAGACAGAGAACCGGAGGCAGCTAAGAGGCTGATTCAGGGAAGAGGTTCCCTGGGGCAAGGAGTCTTCCAGCCCTGGTTCCTATATGGGCAGTGCCAACCTTTTGTGACCTTAGGCAAGTCACTTTCCCTTTCTGGATCACTGTCCTGCATCCATTGGCCAGGCTCCATAATAACAGGCACCTTTGAGCATTTACTATACAGCAGCTCTATAATTAAGTGCTTACTTGATCATTCCTGCTAATTAACTCAATAGTCCTGTAATGGTGGTGATAAATTGGCTTTCAGAAGAGGACACTGAAGCTCACAGAGGTCAAGGACTCTCCCCCAAATCTTCAGTGAGTGTGGGTGCAGAAGGCAGGGAGGTGGAGGCAGTGGTGGGGAACTTACCTCCATGGTGGCTCCTGCTGTTTCTCAGCTGCCTCAGCTGGTGACTGATGTTCCCCAGGAAGCCTCCTACTGGGTTGCCTCCTACTGGGTTGCCACCTAGCTCCTGCCCTGGTGGGCTGGGGCCCAGGCCCCTCTCTTCAGAGCTGGAGTCTTCCTGCTCACTTGGCTCAAACTCTGGGATCTGGAACATGCTCTGGGCTGTGGGGACAAGATAGCATGTAGTCAGGAACAGCCTGTGTCATCTAACACAGGCTGGGGCAAAGTTGGCTGTGGGAGGCAGGAGACTGGTATCCTGGGTCTTTCTGCCAACCAAGAGCCCCTAGGCCTGCCCACTCTCCAGATCCTCATCTATCTGTTGCATCTGGCCGGGCAGGGACCTCAGGCTGCTCACACAGGCCCCAACTATCCCCTCAGGGCTCTGGTGTCCCAGGATCGCCCAGGGCCTCCAAACAGGCCCTAACCCGTCGCGTCCCGCCCTGCCCCGCCCGTAATGCGGGCATGCAAGTCTCACCCCAAGCCCGATCTCGAGGCCCCAGAGTCGAGCCCGCCGCCTCTCTCAAGTACTGAGGGTGTCCAACCCTAGTTTCCTGGGCAACGCGAACTGTCACCGACCCGGGCCAATCAGCCCTGGAGAAGAAGCCCGGGCTGGCCCGGAGGCTGGCGGAGGCGGGGCCACTCCGAGCGGGCCCCGCCCCCCACCGCCCGTCCCAAAGTCTCCGGATGCCCAGCTCAGACTTCCTTAAAATCTTTCAGCGTGGATAGGAAAGCGTGAGGGCGTCACTGGAATCAGCATGTGGGATCTGAAGGACTGTTTCTTGCTGACGAGTTCTTCTGGGACTTCGTTTCCTCTCCCGTAAAATGGAGATAATGACGCCTCCCTTGGGAGCCAGTGAAAACTTTGTAAACAGTGATGATTACTGCGGGAGAAAGCACCCTGCAAAGCCGTAATTGACGCTCAGCCGTCGGATGCAATCACTGTTGCTACTGTAATTGCTCCGCCTGCATTCGGCCCAGGAATTCCCGTTCACGCGAGTGGCGGCCTCGCGCTGCCACCGCGCCTTGGGGACCCCTCCCCGCACCACTTCTGCAGCAGTAGAACTAAGAGGACGGTCCTGCCCGGGCAGGATGGCTGCGCGGATGCAGAAAGGGGACAGGGGCCCCTGTGCAGACCAGACTTAGTGCTTCGCGGCGGGCCGGTGACAGACCAGGCGAGCGAAGTCGGAGGGCGGGGGTCCTAACAGGGGACTTCCGGCCCAGGTCCGGGGGCGGGGCCTAGGGGGCCATATTGGCTATGGGCGGAAGTTTCCTTCAGAGACCCGGTGAGGGGAAGCGGTTGCCGCCCCCATCCGGGCAGCTCGATACCAATTTGGGCATAGGGGGAATCTAAGAGTGGAACTTGGCAGCCTCCTAAAGAAGGGAGGGCCGGCGGCCCACTCGGACACCAGCTAGATAGGGCACAGCCTCCGCGTCTTGCCTGCTCGCAGGCCCCGGTAACCCACGGTGCCCGCCGGCGGCGCAGATCCCGCCTATTCTTGAATGGTTCCACGCCGGGCGCGGCGCGCCGCTGCGGAGCCCCGGCCAGCCCCTGCGCAACTTGCGTAGTGAACGGTGCCCGCGCAGGCGCAGGAGAGGGTGAAGCAGCGGGAGACGGGGAGCTGGAGCCTGGGGTCCAGCAACTAGACCCCGTTTCTCCAGCTGCGGCCTGAGGAATTGGGCATCGGCCTCCTCCCGCCCCCCGCGGCTTGAGGGTGGATGCGGGGGGTGGGCAACGGCTGGAATTCAGAGGACAGACGAAGATACCTTCCCGGATTATTGGAGGGGATAGAGCCCCCAAGCTTGAGGAGGGGGAGAGCCGGGCGTTGGGCGTCCCCGCAGTGGCACTGCTCTGAGCCGGCGGGCATCGGCTGGCTCTCCCCCTCCTGCCAGGCCCACACTAACGACCAAGGCTCGTCTCCTTCAGCCTCTGCATCCCCTGGCTAGGGGGAGACCTCGGGAGATTCATTCCCCCAAACCCTACCCCATCTGCTCTGGGGAGAAGAGACTGCACTTCCCAAGTGAGGGGCTCAGGGCCCAGGCTGCCCATGTCCCCCAAGGGCAAGGGTTACTTTTTAGGAGGAAGGCTCTGACCAGCCACAGCTTCTCCCCCTGAGTCCCCATCTCTGTCACTGCACCCTGCAATTTCCACCCCTTTGTATTTATTTCCCGGGCCCCCAGCCAGCCCATATCTATCTCTGGTGTTTAGGCTCCCTCCCTGACATGGAGAGTAACCTGTCTGGCCTGGTGCCTGCTGCTGGGCTTGTGCCTGCGCTGCCACCTACGGTGACCCTGGGACTGACTGCGGCTTACACCACTTTGTATGCCCTACTCTTCTTCTCTGTCTATGCCCAGCTCTGGCTGGTGCTTCTGTATGGGCACAAGCGTCTCAGCTATCAGACAGTGTTCCTGGCACTCTGTCTGCTCTGGGCCGCCTTGCGCACCACCCTCTTTTCCTTCTACTTCCGAGATACAACCCGGGCCAACCACCTGGGGCCCTTGCCCTTCTGGCTTCTCTACTGCTGTCCTGTCTGCCTGCAGTTCTTCACCCTGACGCTCATGAACCTCTACTTTGCCCAGGTAACTATGGTGATGGGTGGGGGTTGTTCGGGAAGAAGCCCCAAGGACCCAAAAGAGTGATGGGCATCTCTGCTCCCAGGTGGTGTTCAAGGCCAAAGCGAAGCGTCGGCCACAGATGAGCCGAGGCCTGTGAGTACTTGGGGCAGAGAACAGCCCACTTTGTAGGTTTGAGACAAATATAACCCAGGGAATGTTTGTGAGAGAGCTTGGAAAAGCTAAAGCACCTGGTGCAGATGGCTCAGCAGAGGTATTGCCCGCATGAGGGGCGACAGTAATAGAAAGAGTCGTGATTACTTCCAGGATACCAAAGTCATCTGGGATGGAGAAAGAACAAGAAGCTGCAGCCCATGGAATTACTAAGCCAACTGTACTTCTCGGTGACCTTGGGCTGCAGTATTTCTGTCATTTGTCCAGTGTGTCCGAGTTTTTAAGAGCTTTCACAAATTCCTTCCTGTTTACAACTCATCTGAGAGGATATTCTTGTCCTCACAAGAGACAGAAAGAAACTGAGGCCCAACAAGGTAGAGCTACATGTTCAAGGTCACATAGGTGGCAGAAGGCAGAGCCAAGGCTCAAACCCAGAATGTTGACTCCCAATCGAGTGATGTTTCCAAGATGCCATTGGTGTCAGTCACTGTACCTCTTTGGGCCTCAGTTTCCCCATCCACTAAACTGGAGGAGCAGGGTTCAGAGGGGATAGTCTGAATTCTCACTGACACTGAGGTCTCCTGGCCGGGAGAGGGAGGGTGGTGGAAACCAAGGGCAGTCAGTGCACTGGGGCTGACTGTGCTGTGGGCTGCAGGCTGGCCGTCCGAGGGGCCTTTGTGGGGGCCTCGCTGCTTTTTCTGCTGGTGAACGTGCTGTGTGCAGTGCTGTCCCGCCGGCGCCGGGCACAGCCGTGGGCCCTACTGCTGGTGCGTGTCCTGGTGAGCGACTCCCTCTTCGTCATCTGTGCTCTCTCTCTTGCTGCCTGCCTCTGCCTCGTTGCCAGGCGAGCTCCCTCCACTAGCATCTACCTGGAGGCCAAGGTAAGGCCCCAAACCTTGATGCCCTGGTGTCGTGGGGGTTCTTTGGATAGCAGTCTTAAAGGTCACAGAGGAAGCTGGGAGCCTCCTCTCCCTGAGGGTCTTCTGTTATTATCTGTCCCAGGGGACCAGTGTGTGCCAGGCAGCTGCCATGGGTGGTGCCATGGTTCTGCTGTATGCCAGCCGGGCCTGTTATAACTTGGCAGCCCTGGCCTTGGCCCCCCGCAGCCGGCTGGATGCCTTTGACTATGACTGGTACAACGTATCAGATCAGGTGGGTATTTGACATGTCTGCCACTTCTGTAGTAGCTGTGGTGCCTGGCCCCCAGTTGGCCCAGGCTCTTCCCAGCCCTCTGGCACAACTAAAGACTGGCATGAGCTTTTGACTTCCCCCAGGCGGACCTGGTAAATGACCTGGGGAACAAAGGCTACCTGGTGTTTGGCCTCATTCTCTTTGTGTGGGAGCTGCTGCCCACCACTTTGCTAGTGGGCTTCTTCCGGGTGCACCGGCCTCCACAGGACCTGGTGAGGATCTCTGCCCACTTCTCAGGGGCCATGGGAGAGGGCTGGAACATGGGGATCCTGGGCTGGGGTCTTGGGACAGTCAAAGAGGGTGTTGGAAAGCATCAGTGGCAATGCTTGGCCCTCTCCCCAGAGCACCAGCCGCATCCTCAATGGGCAGGTCTTTGGCTCCCGTTCCTACTTCTTTGACCGGGCCGGGCACTGTGAGGACGAGGCCTGTTCCTGGGAGCACAGCCGGGGAGAGAGCACCAGGTAGGGGCCCACTCTGCCCACTATGCCCTGGGCTCCTGCCTGGCTCCCAGTAGTGGGGACTGGGAGCGGGGTCCCCATCCCACCACCATCCTAACCTTTGTCTCCCCTTGAGGAAGTCTCCTCTGGATTTCTGTTGCTAAAATCTGTGCCCTGGCCAGGCGTGGTGGCACATGCCTCCCAGCTCTTGGGAGGCTGAGGCAAGAGGATTTCTCATAAATTCAAGGCCAGCCTGGGCTACATAGTGAGTTCAAGGCCAGCCTGAACTATATAGCTCAAAATAAAACAACCCCTTGCCCTTGCCCAGGTGTAGTCGCTCTGGACCCAGGAAATCCGAGTCACTGAGGCTTTATTTGAAGCCTTTCTTTCTCCCCTGACTCATGAATGTGACCCCGGTCACTGCCCTGAGACTGACCCTACTTCTTTGCCTGCAGCATGTCTGGCAGCCTGGGCTCGGGCAGCTGGTATGGTGCCATCGGGCGTGAGCCAGGCTGGTGCGGGGGCAGCCAGACAAGGACCACTCCTCTGCTCTTCTCCCAGGTGCCAGGACCTGGTGGCCACCACCACAGCCTCTACTCTACCCCACAGACGTGACCCCCTCTCCACTGTCCCCCCAGAACACCCACACCCAAGTCCCCCTTACCCTGGCCCTTGTGCCAAGTTTATCTGCCGCTTATTGATCAGGATCCTGGGGCGATGGCTGCCCCCTCCTGTAGCCAGCCCCTTGCTGCTCCTGTCGTAGTGAGCTTGTGCCACCCTCCTAAGATGGGGGTCATGGGCCTGGCTGCCAGATGCCCTCAGCGCCCTGGCATGACCTACCACCTCCACTTCCACGCCGGAGCCAGCTACCTCTCCTGTGCCTGCCACTCAATAAACAGTGTCTGTGCCCTGGTCTGTTCTCTCCATCTGCTTTGTGTTCCTCTTCTCTGCCTCAGACTGATCAGTGATTGTGGCCTTTGAAGGGGGCTGTTAGGCTGGACAGGGGCACTCAGCCTCCTTAGGCTGGTGGGCAGGAAGGGGAGGACCTGCCATCATCCAGGGAAGACAGCCTAGATCTCTCCTGGCCATCATACCCCTGGTCTATGTTTTCTTTTCTCTCTTTTTTTTAGGACAAAGTCTCACTGTGTAGTCCAGGTTAGCCTTGAATTTACAGTGATCTTCCTGTCTCAGCCTCCCAAGTGCTGGGATTACAGGCATGCACCACCATGCCTGGTAATAACTTTGCTCTCATGCCACATCTACTCTCCCCTAAATAATCTGTATTCCCCAATTTTTTTTTTGTTTAAAACCAGTCAGGAAAAAAATAAAATAAAACCAGTCATGATAGCACATTCCTGTAATCCAAGCACTCAGGAGAGAGGCAGGAGGATCACTGTGAGTTCATTCAAAGTGAGCCTGGGCTCCATAGTGAGTTCAAGGCCAGCCTGAATTGTATAGGGAGGTCCTATCTTGACAACAACAAAAACACCCCCCGAAATCCTTTTTTGTAAGATAAAAGAGAAGGGGGCTGGGGATTTAGCTCAGTGGCATAAGCGCCTGCCTGGCAAGGGCAAGGTTGTGAGTTCAGTCCCTGGTACCAAAAAAAAAAAAAAAAGATAAAAGAGAAGGGGTCTCCCTATGTTGCCCATGCTGGTCTTGGACTGGGTTCAAACAGTCCCCCTGCCTCAGCCTCCACACAGGTAGCTGGGACTACAGGCCACACCAGCGTGCCTGGCCTAGAGTATATGATAGTCTGATGCTGGAATGTAGCTCAGTGGTAGAGGCCTTGTCTGATGTGCACAAGACCTTAGATTCTGTCCCCTGCACTGGGTAGAGGGGAGATCCCCTCCTTTATGAAGCCTTTCATCTCAGGTCAAGGTAGTTTGGCCCCTCTCCTGAGCCACACAGTACTGTGATGGGTGATGTGGCTCTTACGCATTTTAACCTAAGTGGGAGGGGCTTTGTAGAGACTCAGTTTTCTTATCACCATTTTTATTCTGGCGTTTGGCCCCAGGGGTTACTGAGGGGCTGCAGAGGGGGTGTTGGTGTGGTAGGGGAGCAGCCTGGTCCGACCAAGGTGTGGGTTTGCCTAGATGGGTGCTGTGTCTGTCTTGGGGATCCTGAGGGCCACCCTTCAGGGGCTGCTCCTAGTAGCACAGTCACTGCCCTATGCTCCTGTCACCCTGGCAGATCTGGGAGGTATTTATCATAGCTTCTGATTCCTACATCCCTAGCAGTTCCAGCTCCCCCTGTTCCCAGGGCCTAGCACTGGGCCTGTCTGGAAATGCTTTGTTTGGGACGGACGCTGGGGAAAGGTCATCTGCGACACGCAGAGAGGCAGCTCGAGCCTGGACAATCACTTTTCATTATAAGGAAAGTTGCTAATGTTGGTAGGGCATTTAATTGTTCGTGCCAGGCTGTGCTTTGAGCATTTATAAAAACTGACCTCTTAAAAGCCTTGAACATCACCCCAAGTGATAATTAATCATACTTTTTCTTTAAGTGAGAACAGGGAGATTCCAGAGATTGAGAACCTGCCCAGGCCCTCTGCTGGTGGGAAGTGGTAGCTTTGCAGCCCAGGTTTAAAACCGCTTGCCTTGGGGGCTCAAGGACCCCAGGAGGCCAGGGGAGGGTCCTTGGTGGCTCGGAGGTTGTAAAGAAGTGGGTGAGAGCAGCGAGGGGCGGGTTTAGGATGGGCCTGGGTCTTGTCCGTTTTGGCAACAGGGAGAGAATGGTGGCACCAGTCCGGCCCAGACCTCTGAGGCTGACTCCTGGGCCTGGGTGAGGACCAATTGCTGGGGACACGGGAAGAGGGGGCAGGAGTGCCTGGCAGTGACTTCTCAGATCTGGGTCCCCAGCACCTACGGTTAGCCTTGGAATGATTCTCTCCACCCCTTTGTCCCGAGGGACCCCTCCTTCATTACTGCTCAGCCCAAATGCCAGGCAGCCCCAGGGGAGGAGAAATAAGGGCCCTTCCCAATCCTGTAATGGGCCTGGAAGAAGCCAGATTAGCGTGGTCCTTGTCCAGAGACGTGGGCCAGCAGATGCCCAGGCTGGGGCCGTGCAGGTGACCGCACAGGGCTGCGGTCCGAGGCCAGAAGATTAGACCCAAGCCGCTATCCGGCTCGGCGGCTCTGCGACCCACAGGACCAGCCGGAGAGACGGGCGGCATCAGGTAAAAGGCTTGGTTTGCAAGCCAGTTGGCTGGGGGCGCCGGCGGCGAGGGCGCGGCACCCAGGGCCGCACGGCGCTGCAGGGGTTAAATGCGGGAGGAGGGGGCTTCTGGGGGCGAGGGGGGGTCCCAGCCCCGGCGGCCGCCCGCCCCGCCCCTGTCGCCGCCGCCGCCGCCGCCTCCGCGGCCCTGCCGGCACCTGGGAGGCGGCGCGGGAGCCGGACCGCAGCCGCAGCGCAGTGGGGCCGACAGTGAGTGCGGGGCGGGCGCGGGGACGCGGGCGCCGGCTCCCGGGGGGCGACCGGCCAGCAGGGGCGCCCACCCCCAGCGCGTGGGCGTCTCTGGGAGTGGCGCGGCCGCTAAGTCCGCCGCCCGTCACGCTCCGAAGCGTCGGCGTGGGGACGCGGGGAGGCGGTGGGGGCCGGGGTGCGGCGCGCGTGGACTGCGCGGTGGCCCCGCGGGCCGAGGAGTGTGCACACGTGTGCGTGGGCCTCCGGGTGCCAAGCCTTGGCCGGCGCGCCCGAGAGCCCGGGGACCCCGGGTCTGCAGCTGCGGGCGGGCGGCGGGTGTGTGTGCGGCCAGGGCGCACGGCGCGCGGGACCCGCAAGGTGCAGCGTGGGCGCGCGGGCTTTGTGCCCGCGTGTGTCGGAGCGTGTCCGGGCGCGTGGACGAGTGTGCATGCGCGCGTGCGTGTAGGCGCCACCTTCCCCTATCCCGGGAGCTGACAGCTGTCCCGGGGGCTGCTACACCAGTCGGGCCCTTCCTGCCCCTCCTTCGGGTAACCCAGGGCCCTCCCTCCTCGCACCCTGCCGCGCCTGGCCTCGCCCAGAACCGGCCCCTGGGTTCCTCGAAAGCCTGACGGGGCACTGGAGGGTCCCCGGGGGCTCCCTGGCAGGCCTGTCAGGAGGAGAAGGGGCGCCAAGAGAATGCTGCAAGCTGGCCGAGCCCCTGGTGAACCGGCTAGCCCTGTCCCCACTCTACTGGTCCACCCCTCCACTCCTTTCCCTGCGCGAGCGCCGCCGCCGCCTCCTCCTCCTCCTCCTCCTCCTCCTCCTCCTCCTCCTCCTCCTCCTCCGAAGCCTTCCAAAAGCCCCCGGCCCTGCACATTGCCCCACTCGCCCTACCTCTCCTGAGCCACTCTCCTGCCTTTCCCTTCCCGGTGCCCTCTTCTCTCACCCCGGAGCCCTGAGGGTCGGGCAGTGGAGGTAAGAGGTTCCGGGTGTCCCTGCACCAAGTGGCCAGCCGGAGGGATGTGAGGGGGACCTCTCTATGGACAGTAAGTCTGGGGCTCCGAGGGCCTTGGGGGCGTGCAGGAGAATGGGTGGAGGAGGGTGTGGGCTGCCAGGCGAGTTTATTGACCCTGGCATCCCTGGTTCTGCCCACAGTGACCGCTGGTCCCCTGGAGCCTCCTGCCCTGCCTCCGCCTCCACCGGCGGCGGCGGGCAGCGGAACTGGCCCAGCCCCTGGGCGCGCCATGCGCAGCACCACCCTCCTGGCGCTGCTAGCCTTGGTCCTGCTCTACTTGGTATCGGGTGCCCTGGTGTTCCAGGCCCTGGAGCAGCCCTATGAGCAGCAGGCCCAGAAGGACTTGGGGGAGACCCGTGAGAAGTTCCTGAGGGCCCATCCGTGCGTGAGCCAGCACGAGCTGGGTCTCTTCATCAAGGTGTGTGGGCCCAGTGCCTCTTCCGCAGTTGCCCATCTGCGCCCTAGGCTGGCTGTTACTTCCAGACCCAGTTCCTGAGGACTGAGTGCAGGAGAGGGTACAGGGCAGCGGCTGGGTGTAGGTCTCTTGAGCGTGGCGTGGTCTTTCATTTTCCTTGCTGTGCTTGGCACCCAGTTGTGCTCCTGGAATGTCCCTGTGTGAGCTATGGAACAGAGCAACACTGAATGAATGAATGAATGGATGGATGGATGAATGAGGCACAAGGCACATTATATCTGCACAGGTCTAATGCACCAGTTTAGCTACCACATAAAACCCAGGGTGTCCAGTTACATGTGAATTTTAACTAAATCATTCTAATACAAGTATGTCCCATCCACTATCTTTGCTTGCCAAAGCTGACAGCCCTTCCTACATTAGCACCTATACATTTTTGGAGTCACAGATGCCTCTGAGAAGCACAAGAACACTAAAGAACTCCCTCTCCTCCCACAAATGTGCATATCAGCACATACAGAGGACTTCAAAGCGCTATTGCCCATGCCACTGTGGACGCTAGGGTAGGGGACCCTTCCTCCCAATACATGCTTAACCAGACAGGCGAAGTAGGGGATGGGCAGGGTCAGATTGGGGCTCCCCTGAGCTACTTTTGGTCACTATGGAGAGGTCTGGCCTTCATCTTTTGGGGGTACAGTCAGTGAGCACCTTTTGCTTTCTCTGATTTCTGAGTCATTGTCAAATGAAGCTGTGATTTAACTGTGATCGATTAATATTTACAACTTTATTGATGAGTACCCACCTCTGTCCCCTGCCTGTTCTTGGTGGCAGGAGAGGCTACTAGTGTGGAAGCCTCTGTGTTTCAGCTGCTTCCCAGTGGGGGGAGGACCCAGGGCAGGGACACCTGATGTGTCTCTGACATTTCCAGAAAGCAAGAGAGGGCTGGATGGAAAGTGCATCTGGCCAGACCACAGGGCAGAGGGAGGGATGTGATCTATTTTATCTTCACAGTGCAATCACTTTTTTCCTGGATAAGAAAGAAGAAAGGGAGGTGCAGGATCTAAAATCAGTGGGGACAGCTGCTTTACTTCCCTTCCATAGTGGAAGTCACTTCTTAAATTAGCCGTGCTTGTAAGTACTGTGTGCTAGGGGCTGTGGTACTATATCCCATGGGGTAAGGGATGGCCACTGAGGTGGAGCAGATGCAGGCTGCGCTTAGACGATGTCACATCTAGGGGAAGGGACAGATCCACAGACAAAGCACTGCAGGGTGCAGTGGAAGGGAAGCTCATTTTCCTTCTTCCTTCTTTAGCACCCCTGGCATGCTGGGCTCTGGGCTGCCTGAAGGGAGAGAGCTGGCAACCAAAAGGAACAGGATACCAGGGGTGGAGTTTAGGGATTGGGGACAAATAACTTCTAGGCAGAGGAACAGCACAGGCAAAGGTGTGGAAACTGCAAAGTTCTAGAGTGTCTTGCAGAACCTGGAGTTAGCAGATGCCTAGTCATTTGAAGCAGAAACTAGAACACAGGATGACAAAGGAATTTTTCCTCCTAAGTAATGAATTTATTGGAAAAGTGTTATGAAATAAAAATTAAATCACTTTTAATCAGACATTTCATCTCTCGCCTTTATTAAAATTGTTATTACAGGAAATGGAATCATCTCGTAAACTTGGGGGAAGGCCGCTATAACTCAGGGCCTCAAAAGAGAACACTGCGGGCAGGGAGGCCGGGCCAGTTTAGAAAAGGTCTTGTGTGCTGGGGTGGAGACTCTAGCGTCTCCTCCAGCCAGAAGGGAGCCGGAGGGCTTGGCGTGGTGGTCCCTGTAGGAAGATTAATTGGAATGTCTCTTGCTAATGGGGGCTGTATTCAGAGAGAAAAAAGGTGAGTTAAGTCCTCCACAGACTGTCCCTGTGCTCCTAGAGAAAAGGGCCCTCATCCTCTGAATACCTCGATCTCTATGACTGATAATCCCGGAAAGTGGCTTAAGGCAGGAAGATCACAAGTTCAAGGCCATCCTGGGCAACTAAATGAGACTCTGTCTAAAAAATAAAAAGGCTGGGGATGTAGCTCTGGTAAAGCACTCCTGGGTTCAAGCAAAACAAAACAAAAAATACAGAACCAGCCTGAGGGACCTGCAGGCTGGCATGAGGGTAAACATCTGGATGCTTCGTTCAATAATTCTTATTGAGCACCGACTATGTAACATCGAGTTTAGCTTGGACTTTAGTGGTGTATGTGTGTGTGTGTGTGTGTAAACATCCTAAAACTGGATGTGAACTGTGATATTTGAACCTTTCTGGAGGAAAGGCCTCTAATTTTCATTCGATGTCTAAGGCAAGGGACGCCAGCTCAGTTTCCTTAGGGGCAGTGGGAGTGGTGGGGTCTGTATAAACCTGGAAATCACAGGGTACAGTCACCACGTGGGAATTTTTCTGACAAACACCATGCTTACTGTGTTGTAAGTGCTTTAACTCTTTATAACTGACCTGTGAGGTTGGTGCTGTATGTGCCCCCATTTGACAGATGCAGAAATTGAGTCAGAGAGTTAATTTATCCTTGTTCACACAGCACCAAGATTTGAACCCAGGCAGGCTGGTCCCAGGAGCTGTGCTTCTGATTGTATGGTTAGAAGTCTTTTGTGTGGGTTAGGAGCAGATCACTCAGTGTTTCTGAAATACACAGAGCTCAGACAAACCTGCTGCAGTGGATGGGGCACCCAGTTTGCACCCTCTGCTGTAAGATAGGGAGGACCAGCCTAGCAGCTGGGAGCCCAGGAAGGACTCGGGTTCCTCCTTCTGTGTCTTGCCCTCCAGGAGGTGGCTGATGCCCTGGGAGGGGGTGCGGACCCAGAAACCAACTCGACCAATATCAGCAACCACTCAGCCTGGAACCTGGGCAGCGCCTTCTTTTTCTCAGGAACCATCATCACCACCATCGGTGGGAGAGAAGATGGGGGCCATTGGAGGGGGGTGGGGACAAGGAGTTTCCTGACTGGGGAAGGTGCCGGGAGCGCCTGGGATGCCAGGTGTGGCCTAGACTTCTGCACCGCCTCTCTGCCCAGGCTATGGCAATGCAGCCCTGCGCACAGATGCCGGCCGCCTCTTCTGCATTTTTTATGCACTGGTGGGGATCCCGCTGTTTGGGATCCTGCTGGCAGGGGTCGGGGATCGCCTGGGCTCCTCCCTGCGCCGTGGAATTGGTCACATCGAAGCAATCTTTCTGGTGAGCTGGTCCGCACCTTGCGTGCTTTTGCATTGGACAGAGGATGCCCTTCCCTAGGTCTCTGCCAACTGACTGTGCACCTCTAGAGGGGTGGGCACCCCCGTCACTGACGTGGGGCGGGATGAGGTGTAGTGGGGGGATGGGGGTGGAGGTCGTTAGTGTCTCTGGTGGTCCTGCCTACTGCTCCTCCTTGCAGAAGTGGCATGTGCCACCCGAGCTGGTGCGTGTGCTGTCGGCGATGCTCTTCCTGCTGATTGGCTGCCTGCTCTTTGTCCTCACGCCCACATTTGTGTTCTGCTATATGGAGGACTGGAGCAAGCTGGAGGCCATCTACTTTGTCATAGTGACGCTCACCACCGTGGGCTTCGGGGATTACGTGGCTGGTGAGGCTGCTGTTTTTGCATTGCACATCCCTATTTGATTTCAGGGTTGCTCTCTCCAAGTTCCAGATGGTGCCTCTGTGCCACCTTCTACACCCATCATGGAACGATTCCACACACACCCCTCCTCGAACACACGCACATGCTTGCACGGCTGCAGTCCCGTGCATGCTCACGCATATATTGAGCACCCCTCTCACACGTGCCACCTTCCTGCATGATGGGACCTGCTCTTGCATGCTGTCTTGCATCCCTTCAATTCAGGGCCACCCTTCCTGCACACACTCATACGTTCTAGTACAAGCCCTTTGCCCTGGGGAGGTCATGCTGTGACAGCAAGGCAGGAAAAACAGGCAGCTCACAGGCTTGCTACACAATCAACTTTCCTCCTTACCTGGTGGCATCGCAGGTGCTGACCCCAAGCAGGACTCTCCAGCCTACCAGCCGCTGGTGTGGTTCTGGATCCTGCTGGGCCTGGCCTACTTCGCCTCGGTGCTCACCACCATCGGAAACTGGTTGAGAGCTGTGTCCCGCCGCACGCGGGCAGAGGTATGCGCGTTGGGGTTGGCGCCTCCAGTGCGTTGTCCCCTGAGCTGGTTGACAGTCTGTCTCCCCTCCAGAGTGTGAGCCTCTCAAGGCAGAGACTGAGGGACACTTTGTGTCTGGCAATTCGACCACCTCTGTCCTTATGGATGGGGCTGTCAGAGGTAGCACATAAAAGCTCAGAGCAACCAGCTGTGGTGGCACATGTGCCTGTGATCTCAGCACTCTGGGAAGCTGAAGCAGGAAGATCATGAATTCAGCCCAGCCTGGGCAATTTGGCAACTTAAAGAGACCTTGTCTCAAAATTTAAATAAATAAATAAATAGGGGCTGGGGTGTAGCTTAGTGTGAAGGCCCCAGGCTCAATCCCCTGTGCGGGGAGGGAGGGATGCAGACAGCCCAGTTAAATGTGAGTTACAGACAAACAACAAATAAAATTTTAGGATGCGCTCTAAATGTTGCACGGGGCATACTTCTACTGCAATGTCACTTGTTATTTACCTGTTGGAAACACCCAGCCCGGTAGAGGGAGAGGGGTCTCAGGGGTTTTCCCAGAGGGCGCTCGGGCAGGTGGAGGTGGAGAGAGCGCGCTGCCGCCCAGGGGAGGTGTCTTTCCTTCTGCCGGCCCAGGCATAAAGAAGGTGGACGCTTGATCGGCCCAAGAGGCAGGCTCCGGGGCTGTGCAGACAGTCAGAACCCCGGTCGAGGACTCCTTTTCCTCCCCGCGCAGATGGGCGGCCTCACGGCGCAGGCTGCCAGCTGGACCGGCACAGTGACCGCGCGGGTGACCCAGCGAGCCGTGCCCACTGCACTGCTCCCGGAGAAGGAGCGGCCACCTCTGCCTCCCCTCCCCTGCCCGGCGCAGCCAGTCTGCCTGCCCCAGTCCCCCGCCTCCCCGGAGAAGGTGGCCACGCCTTCCCCGCCCACGGCCTCCGCCCTCGATTACCCCAGCGAAAACCTGGCCTTCATCGACGAGTCCTCGGACACACAGAGCGAGCGCGGCTGCGCCCTGCCTCGCGCGCCCAGGGATCGCCGCCGTCCCAACCCCCCCAGGAAGCCGGCGCGGCCCCGGGGTCCAGGGCGCCCCCGAGACAAAGGGGTGCCGGTGTAGGGGCAGAATCCCTGGCCGGGCCTCTCACAGGACTTCGCTCCTTGGGTCTCCCTGGCATGCTTGGCTTGTTTGACCAAAGAGCGCTCTTTTGACCTCAACTGAAGCCTAGGCAGGAGGCTTAGGGTCCCCCACCCACCACCTGCGGCCCGGTCCCTTCCTCACTCCGCCCATCCTGTCGCCTCCTAACGGGGCCTGTCCCTCACGACACCTCACGACTGTGCCTCAAAACCTGCATCAATAAACGAAAACACTCTGCACCGCTGCGGGCGTGGGCGCTCCGGGGACGTGAGTGGGTGTGGGAGTGCGTCCCTTGGGCCACCGCGGGGCCACCCCCAGTCCCCCGGGCACCCACGGCAATGGTCCTCTGCCTGGAAACCACCAGCCGGGTACCGTCCAGCAGCAGAACTAGCCAAGATGTCTCCAACCTCAGCTCAGATATGGGGTGGGCCTGGGGGACGGTGGAAGGTGGGTGCGGCTGGTACCCCGCGCGGGACCCCCACTGCCCTTCTGAAAGGAGATCCCGCCCCTCCCCCTTCTGGAGCGTGACCCCTGCCTCGCCCAGAGGCTGGCAGCGCCTGCCTGCCTGGGTCCGTTGGGGCCGCGCCATGGAGGAAGAGCCTTTCAAAGTAAGGACCTGTTCCAGCCTCTGGTTTGTCACTCTTCCTCGTCCCACCCTGAGGCCCTGATGTAGATCTCACTCAGCCAGGGCTCCTGCAGTCTCCACTCATTGTCCCCACCCTCCACTCACCCTGACTCAGGATCCCCGCCCCAGACCCCCGCGACCCTGGCTTCTCTCCTCATATGTGGCCCACAGGTGTCCTCAGACCCCCGAAGCCTGGGCCAGGCCAGTGGGCACGACGTCCTGCCAAGTGGGCAAACCCAGGCCCCGCCACCGCAGCCACACCTGAGCATGCAGCTGTTTGGGGTCTCATGGAGCTTGGACCAGCGGCAGAAACTGCCAGGGGATGGTGGCAAACCCATTCCTCTGAGCAACGAGGACAGCTCCAAGCTGGATCAGCACACTGTGCTGGAGCTGCAACCGCCCAGCAGCAGCGCTCCGGGCATCCGCTTAGTGGGGGTGGACAGCGAATCCGAGACCCAGAATGGTCAGTGTGGCCTCGCTAGGTCGTGGGTGCCCGCAGGACAGACGGCTGGCCAGGGCCTCACTTGCCTGTCTGTACAATGGGGGAACAAGTTTCTGGGATTGCCAGGGAGGGTGCTAATGCGGATTCTGCACGCTTTGAAGTAACCGAACAATCCTTGGGCGCCCCCTACTGGGAAGACTCAATGATGCCGAGCCCGGGAGACGCGCAGGAAAACATGCCGAGGCAGGGCAGAGAGACCTGTGCTTTAAATGAGTCATGGAGCCAGTTTAGGGAGGCTGTTAATTTCCTATCTCAGGATTTGTGCCATTTGAGGAGGTTATTTTTCATTTAGTCAATCATTGTTTACAGTTTGTGTTTTTTTGAGATAGGGTCGCTGTGTAGTTCAGGCAGGTCTTGAACCCATTATGTACCCCAGGCTGGCCTCCAACTCCCAGATCCTCCTGCCTCAGCCTCCAGAGTGCATGTACTCTGCTCTTGTTTACAATTTTTAAACACCTACAATTTTATAGCACCTACTGTTTACAATTTTTAAGCTGGGCACTGTTTGGGACTTCCCTTTCTTTTTGGAAGGGGATTGAACCTAAGTCCTTCACAATGAACCCTTTTTTATTTTTTCTTTGGTATTGGGGATGGAACTCACGACCTTGTGCTTGCCAGGCAGGCGCTTATGCCACTGAGCTAAACCACTGGCCCTTTCCTTCTTTTTTTGTTTTGGCATTGAGAATGGAACTCAGGACCTCATGCTTGCAAGGCAAGTACTGTGCCACTAAGTTATATCCCCAGCCCTTAATTTTTATTTTGAGGCAGGGTGTCATCTAGTCATTAAACTGCCCAGGCTGGGCTTGAACTTTTGATCCTCCTGATCCAAACTCCCAGAGTGTAGGGGTTTCGGGCATATATCACCATACCCAACTCCTCTTTCCACTTTCATCAGGGGATTAGAACTTATGATACTACAATTGGTACATCCTGAAAGCTTGCTCTTGGCTTCCCTTGCATGGTCATCTTTAATCTTTACAACCTCCACGAGAAGCCACTTTTAGGACTTCATTTTACAGATGAAGAATGTGAGGGTAAGTCTCAGTTACTGGGGCTGGGGACAAAGCGGCGAACTGCTTGCCTAGCATGCACGAAGCTGGTACCAGTGGTGGTGGCAGTTGGGGAGTTGCTGTCACCGGACCTAGATCTCACATAGTGGGACAGCTGGAATTGGAACCCAGGAATGTACCAACCATCCCATACTGTCTCCAACTAAGGGAGCACTCCCTCCCACCACATGCACCTCTGTTCCAGAGGAGACCCAGGAGTCTGCAGATGACTGATCCCTGTTGTTCTCTTCTCCCAAAAGAGCATTTCTCCGAGTCACTGTCTAGTACCTGGGAGAATTCGGGCTTTCGACTCTACCTGGCAGAGCAGCAGAAAAAGGTTAGAGGCTGGAGGTGGGGGGTGGGCAAGTTGAGGGCTACATCAGTCAAAAATAGGGGTGGCTGGCAGAGTGGAGGGGCAAAAAGGCTGGCTGGGGGGGTCTTGGGACTGCGGGGATCAGATAAAAAATTTCTTTTGTGGGCAGAACTGGGGTTTCCCAGATGCCTGAGCCTCTCGCTGTTTTTCCAGCTGCCGCTGCCCCTGAAGGAACTCATGGAGACTGAAGCTCTGGAAATCCTCACCAAAGCCCTCAAGAGTGAGCCCCCCGCCTTTTACAAAAGATCCCGGTGTATTTTGCAGGGCTTGGGCCTTATGGGAATGGAGTTTCAAAATGTGTATGCTTTGCCAGATGGCCTTAGCGCTCACAAAAACTCCAAGGGCCCCACAGAAATAGAGTTGAGAGACCAAGCTCGAGATGGGAAGAGCATAGGGTGACAGGCCTCAGTGGAACTCCTTTCTAGGTGAGGTTTTAGGAGGCTTCTTGTCCACTGGGATGTAGCTTTGGCTTCTTCCCAGGTGGGGAGCTGTAAGGGATTATTTGGGTGAACTCCTGTTTATGATGTGACATCTAAAGGTCCATATTATTTAGAGTGGGTGGTCCAGGAGGTGTCTACAAAGATGCTAGCTCCCACCCCCACCCCAGTTCAGGCCTGCATCATCTTCTCCAGGTGGCTCTCGCCACCCTCCTCCACTTGCGCACTAAGTGGGGATCTAAAGCTCCCCAGATTTACACATGGCCCGCACCCAGCACCCAGCGCCCAATCACCTGCGGCTCCTCGAATCACACAGGCGCTGGGTGCCGCTGGGGGTAAGCCTTGCTGGTGCACACTGCCCCAACTCAGCTCGGCCCTCCTCCCAGGCTATCGGTCCAAGATCGGAGAGAACCACTTCCTGACCAAAGAGCTGCAGCAAAGCATCGAGGAGCTCCAGAGGCGGAGGAGGCTACTCTGGAGGTCTCAGTGACCCCCTGCCTCTAGCAGCGGTCCGACTTCTGCCCCTTGCCCTGTTTCATCCTCAAACCCAACTCCGACCCCCATCTGCTTGGAGTCTGAGCCCCAGAGAAATTAAAAGTCTGTGCATAATCCCTGAGTCAGTGCGTGGCTGCCTGCGTGAGGCGGACGCACGTGGCCCCGCCCTTCCCCGTGACCTTCATTCGGTCACCGCAGTGACCTTGAGTTTTCTCTATCCGGATCTTATCCGCCCTCCCTTCTAGGGACTCAGAGTCCAGGGTTACTTGCACGTGTAGATCTGCTTCTCCCACCAGGGGCTTTGCAGTTTTTCGGGACTGCTGAGCCTGTGGCTCAGGTGCCCCCAAAGCTTTACCTAGGAGTGCGGGGAGAGGGGAGAGGGCTCCACCCTCTTTGCATATGCAGATACCCCAGCCTCTCCGCCCATCCCGCCTTCGCATTTTCATAAGGGCCTCCTCTCTCCTAGCAGCTGCGGCCACTAAGCGACCTCGCCCACTCCTCTAGCGCAAAGCTCCACCCGCCTCCTCTGTTCTCTCTGGGATCTCATTCTTGGCGCCCCACCGCGTCTCTGGTCCCGCCCCCGGGCGGTGGCGTACGCAAGTACGCCGCTGAGGGTCAGCTGCGGAGGGGGCGGAGCTTTGGTGAATGCCCGCCTACTGGCCCTGAAGGCTCCGCCCGACTCCTCCGGGAGCACAGGATGCCCGCCTCACTCATCTGATTAGCATAGGGCGTCGGGCCCCGCCCACTGTTTTGCATGCGCACGACCGGCCCCGCCCCCGCTGTCAGCTGGAGGAAGCGGAGTAGGAAGCGGCCGCGATGTCCTTTTGTGTCCTACAAGCAGCCAGCGGCGCCGCCGAGTGAGGGGACGCGGCGCGGCGGGGCGGCGCGGCCCGAGGAGGCGGCGGCGGAGGAGGGGCCGCCCGCGGGCCCCGGCTCACCCGGGCGCTACGGGCCGCTGGGCCCCCATGCCTGCCCACCCGCCCAACCGGAGCCCCAGGTCCAGGGGCGGAGGGGCGCTGCTGTGGGCGGGCGGGGCGCGGGGCCATGTGCGAGCGCGGCGGGGAGGCGGGCGGGATCCGGCCGAGAGCCCGGCGGGGTTCAGAGCCTGGGCGGGATCCAGTGTCTGGGTCCTGGAAAGCCGGCCAGGGTCAATGTCTAACCCTGGACGGACTGCGGGGGCCTGGCCCAGGCTCAACCTGGGGCCTCGGATCCAGCCCCGGGGCAGGGTTCTTTACGGCGCTCGGGGTGAGCCGAAGTCCCTGGGGCGGGCTGGGGTGGAAGACTGGGAGGGTTTTCGGTCGGGAAGGAGCTCTGAGGACCACGTGGGGGCGCTCGAAGGGACCTGGGCCACCCTCTTCTTTGGGTCAAAGGTCATTCCAGCGACGGGGGAGAACTTCTTCCTCCTCGGTTCTCTTCATTTACTTCCTGATAACCTGATAGAGGTCCTCGGCGGGCGGAGGGGGAGGGGAAAGGAGGCTAGCAACTTTGGGCAACTTCCCCTAGGTGTGCGCAGGTTAGGGGGCGGGGCGCCCTATGAGGTGGTGGACTCTGCGGCAGGCTTGGGGTGCAAGGAGGTGGAGCCGCACCCGATGGTGTGGCTGGAACTGGGCATGCTGGGGCAGGAGGGGCGCGGCGTGTGTCGAGTGAGAGGCTGTACTTTCTTGCCCGTCTGTGCCACTGTGTGTGTTCCTGGGCACCCTTGGAGATGATGCGGGATTGAGGCTTGAGCATGTGTTTATGGTGAGTGCTCTTTGGGAGGAGTGTGAGAGTAAGGACTGGGGTTTGCGAGTGTGAAAACCCCCAGAACAGAATGAGTAGATAGTTGTGTGGGGACACTGGAGAACCCAGGTGAGTGGGGTGTGGGTATGAATGCACCAGTGCGCTCAGCTGCCTCTCCTAGGCCGGAAGTGGTTGATTGTGCCCTCTTGAATGGAGAGTACCTAGGTTGAGGGGAGATCACTGAGGTCACCCCAAGATCTGGAAGGGATTCCAGGTGGGGTTAGAGGTTGACTGGGGGCTGAGGTTACTTTACTCCCTGGCCTTCCCAGGTTCCCAAGAGGGAGACCTGCTGTCAGTTACTGCCCTGGAGGCTCTGGAGACTGTTCCCATGGCAGCAGCTGGGGGGCGGGGGCTTTGAGGACAACTCTTCCTTGGACTCTGCCCCTCCCTACCCCTAGCTAAGCCTGGAAGCCTGGCCCAAGCCCAGGGCTGGGCAGCCCATGTGGCAGTGTGTCCTCCCATCCCCCATCCCTCTGCCTCTCTGTGACCTCATGGTCTCTCCCTGCAGGTGACCAGCGCCATGTCCAGCCAGGTGGTGGGCATTGAGCCTCTGTACATCAAGGCAGAGCCAGCCAGCCCTGACAGTCCAAAGGGTTCCTCAGAGACCGAGACTGAGCCCCCAGTGACCCTGGCTCCTGGTCCAGCTCCCACCCGCTGCCTCCCGGGGCACAAGGAGGAGGAGGATGGGGAAGGGGCTGGGCCTGGTGAGCAGGGCAGTGGGAAGCTGGTGCTCAGCTCCCTGCCCAAACGCCTTTGCCTGGTCTGTGGGGATGTGGCCTCTGGCTACCACTACGGTGTGGCATCCTGTGAGGCCTGCAAAGCCTTCTTCAAGAGGACCATTCAGGGTGAGCCCCCAACCCTGTTCTGTGCTCTAAATTGTTCTCTTTGCCCTGTACCCTTGGCCTGTCACCTCCCAGCTGGTACATGGCTGCGTTCAGAAGCCTCTGAGCCTGTCCAGGTACTGTATGAGGTTGGCAGTGTGTGGCGCCCAGGGTCTTGTATCTCAGAAAAGTGAAATAAAACCCTTAGCACCTGTCAGAGGGTTGAATGGGATGTGAGAGGGGACACAGGTGCTAGGTGTTTTCTTAGATGCCCTGGCTCAGCATACCTTTGACAGTGGCTTTGAAAAATTCCAAGGAATCCTCTGCCCGTTCCAAATCTTTGTTTTTGACTTTGTTCTTTCTGGCAGCTACTGGCCTTTGCCAACATAGAATATGCTGCTTTTTCTTAATTTTCTCAAAGCAGCATCAATGAAAAGCAGATTTTTTATGGGCATCAGGGGGGGCTGAATTTTTTTTTTTTTTTTGCCTCAGTCTCCTGAGATCTGGGATTATAGGCATGTACCAGCATAACCAGCTGCTACATCATATTTTAGCATCTGACTTTAAAAAGACTGTTAGGGAGCTGGGCATGGTGGTGCATGCCTGTCATCCCAGCACTTTGGAGGCTGAGGCAGGAGGAGTGACCAGCCTGGACTACATGGTGAAACCCTGTCTCAAAAAACAAAACAAAACAAAACAGAACAAAACAAAACAAGATTGTTAGGAATCCCTGCTCTTTTATGTTTATTTGTTTTTGGAAACAGCCTTTTGCTGTGTGGCCCAAGCTGGCTTTGAACTTGTAATATACCTGATATATGGGCAGCTTAGACTCTGTCTCAAAATAAAATTTAAAAAGGTCTAAGGATATAGCCCAGAGGTAGAGGCATGCCTAACCTATGCTAAATCCACAGCCCTGTCCTGCCCCCTCAGGAAAACAAACCAAACTTTGAGCAGGAAGATACTAATATAGACATTACCTGGGGTTGGCCTATTAGTTATGTTTTTATGTAACCATTGATTACTTTGGGGCTTATAGCAAGTATAGTGAAAAAAATTTTCTGAGTGCTTACTGGGTGCCAGTGACTGCCCCCACAGCACCGCTATTTCAGCACCCTCATAGTTGAGGCCCAGAATGGTTCTTGAAACTTGGTTCAAGTCTCATACGTAGAAAATGGCAGAACCAGGATTTGATGCATATCCAGAATTGAGTTCTTAAATGCCAGGCTGCTGCCTCTGCTTATAACCAATAACTGGACTTCGGACCGCAGATTGTGACATCCCAGCGAGTTTTCACTTGGCTGAAATACATTAGTCTACAACTGTGTTCCCTGCTGGATTTGAAGACCGGTAAGGCGGCAGGGCCAATCCAGCTATTTTCCTACACTCACCCAAAAATCCTCTGTGCAGCTACCAACAAATATTTATTGAGTGCTGGCTATACAGTCATTTTTAAAAGTTAATTAATTTTGGGGGTACTGGGAATCGAACTCAGGATCTCACACTTACCAGGCGAATGTTGTATCACTAAGCTAAATCCCTGGGCCCCTGTACAGTCATTTATTGGGCATTTAAGTGCTGTATGGGGTTTTATTTTGGAGCACCCTAATACTGAGCCACACCTTCAGTGGCAAGTACTTTTTATGTGTATGAACTGGGCATTGAACCCAGAGCCTTCACACTGCACTACGTCCCTGGTCCTTTGAATCAGGATCTCACTAAATTGCCCAGGCTAGGCTTGAACTTGTGGTTCTCCTTCCTCAGGCTCCCAGAGTGCTAGGATTACAGGTGTCCATCCCAAGCCCTGCTCCAAGTATGATTTTTTTTTTTTTTGGTACCAGGGATTGAACTCATGACCTTGTGCTTGCCAGGCAAGTGTTTATGCCACTGAGCTAAATCCCTGGCCCCCAGGTATAATTTTTATTAACCCAGTTTCACAGCTGGGAAAACTGAAGTTCAAGGGGTTAGGTCTGAGACTTGCTCAAGGTGACACAATTTGTCAGTAGTGGTGACAAGATGGACCCCACACAGCTTTTCAGACTTTGTTTTGCTGTCCTAACCAGGTTCCAGACACAGAACAAAGCTGGCCTAAGGTAGGGAGAGGCAGGGAGCAAAGCCTGAGTCATGGAGGGCTTCCCTGGGGGGAGGGGTGTTTCAAGCTGGGTGCAGAAGCCCCAGGAGGATACAAGAGGAAGTGTACTTGTTAGCTAGAAATACCTACAGAGGGAGAGTTAGCATTTTTACAGGTGGCCAAGGAGGACCTCTCTAAGGTAACAAGAGGCAAAGGTCTGGAAGGGGTGAGGAGGAAAGAGCTTGAGTGGAGGGCAGGACGGGACAGGAGCCTGGCTGGGAGCTACATGCCCTGAGGCAGCCCTGTTTGTGAAACACCTGGTGTGGAGCAGAGGTCATAAAGGTGACAGCTAGGTGAGTCCAAGGGGAAGTTGGAGGGTTTGAGCAAAGGTGAGACTGGAGCTGACACAGGGCTCAGGATCCACAGAGCAGGCCAATGAGGTGAAAGGTGACAGTGACAAAAGTCCAGGGGGAAGCAGTTGCCAGGAGTCAGGTTGGAGAAGATAAAGCCTCTAGGATTTGCTGACAGGTTGCATGCAATGCGCAAGGGATGTGATGATCCCCACAGGTTTCTGCCTGGGCAGTGGGATGAGTGCAGCTGCAGGCTTGGCAGGGGAGGTCCAGGTCCACGTAGAATGTGTGAGGTTTGAAAATTCTTCTGGACATACAGGATGCCCAGGATGCAGCTGGATTGGTGAGTGTGGTGCTTGAGGCAGGTCTGGGCTGGAAAAAGAAATCAGCAAGTCCTGTGATGTAAGATTGCCGCAGGAGTGAGTGAGGGTGAGATGCTAGGCCAACCTGGGTAGCTTCAATGTAAGCAGTTGGGGAAATGTAGAGAAACCACAAAGTAGCTAGAGCAGTGGGAAGAAAAGAGAGTGGCATCTAGAAGCAGAAGAAGAAAGTGTTCAAATGTTTCTAGGAGCAAAATGCAGTTCATGTGTTTAATGCTCCTTTAGACAAGATGAGAACTGAGCTGACTGTTAGATTCAGCAGCATGGAAGGTAGTGCGGCCTAGTGTAGCAGCTCAGCCAGAGGCCTGGAACAGAGAAGCTGCCAGGCTGCTTGGTCCCTGCCTGGGGCCCTCCACAGGCCCCGGGAGACCGCCACTGGAGCCCTGATTCTTCTTGGCAGGGAGCATCGAGTATAGCTGTCCAGCCTCCAATGAGTGCGAGATCACCAAGCGGAGACGCAAGGCCTGCCAGGCCTGCCGCTTCACCAAGTGCCTGCGGGTGGGCATGCTTAAGGAGGGTGAGCACTGGCAGGGTCCTGGGCGGGGCTGGAGTGGGGGCCCAAGTGTGAGGGTACAGGGCCTGGGCAGTTCTGCAGTGTGAGCTTGCTCCAGCCCTACAGACTCACCCTGTCCTACAATTCAAGGGGTGCGCCTGGACCGTGTCCGAGGAGGGCGACAGAAGTATAAGCGGCGGCCAGAGGTGGACCCACTGCCCTTCCCAGGTCCCTTCCCTGCAGGGCCCCTCGCAGTAGCTGGAGGCCCCCGGAAGACAGGTAAGAACACTGGATCCCCAGAGCTCTGAGGCAGGGGTGGTACAACTCCAGGAAACCTATCTGGCATCATGGGTACAGGGTCCCCATATTTCCCCCTCATGGATTCACTCACTCATTTTCCTGTTTATGAAAATGTCTTTTTATGTGTTGGGGACCAAAGAGTACAGCTGGGACCAGAGAGGTTTTCTAACACTTGGATGTCTGCAAACCTTCCCTGGAAACTCAAGACTTTCCCTGGGAGATAGTGAACACTTTTCCCTGGAGAGATGTCTCCTAGCTGGCCAGTGGCTGTGGAAGAGAAAGGCCATAGAGGGCCTGCCAGGGAGGACACTGGCCTGAGGAAGGCTGTTGCATCTCAGGGCTCCTGACTAGTCCTCCCCATCGCTGCAGCCCCTGTGAATGCACTGGTGTCACACCTGCTGGTAGTCGAGCCCGAGAAGCTGTATGCCATGCCCGACCCTGCTGGCCCTGATGGACACCTCCCGGCTGTGGCCACCCTCTGTGACCTCTTTGACCGAGAGATCGTGGTCACCATTAGCTGGGCCAAGAGCATCCCAGGTAAAGGGATGTCCTGGGGCTTTCCCGAGCAGGGCAGGTCATCCTTGGCTTTAAGGTACTTGCTCAGCCAGGTCTGCTCCCCACTGCCCTCCAGGCTTCTCGTCACTATCACTGTCTGACCAGATGTCAGTACTGCAGAGCGTGTGGATGGAGGTACTGGTACTGGGTGTGGCCCAGCGCTCACTGCCCCTGCAGGATGAGTTGGCCTTTGCTGAGGACTTGGTCTTGGATGAAGAGGGGGCACGGGCAGCTGGCCTTGGGGAGCTGGGGGCAGCCCTACTGCAGCTGGTGAGGCGCCTGCAGGCCCTGCGGCTGGAACGAGAGGAATATGTCTTACTGAAGGCCCTGGCCCTTGCCAATTCAGGTGAGTCCAGGGTGGGCAGCCAGCACTCACCTGCAGATCTCCCTGTAAGGCCCTGACAACACCCCATTTTGCAGATAAGGAAAACTTGGGGTCAAGGGAAGAACAGTGATTTCATAAAAGTCACAAATGAAGGGAGGTCCCAAACTGCACACAGGAGTTTGAGCCATGCTAATTTGGGAAGCTAGTTTATTGAGGAGGGGAGGACAAGAGGTGGCCAAGTTGAAGGAGAAAGACCTTGGCTCACAGGTAGGAAGCCTTGTCAGTCAGCAGATATACTGGCCCCTCCTTAGGCCCCAATGCAGTGCTCAAGTAAATGTGAGTTTTGCCCTTTCTTGAGGTGGCCCAGGGTGATAATTCTGGCACCTTGCTTGCAGACTCTGTGCACATTGAAGATGCTGAGGCTGTGGAACAGCTGCGAGAAGCCCTGCATGAGGCCCTGCTGGAGTATGAAGCTGGCCGGGCTGGCCCTGGAGGGGGTGCTGAGAGGCGGCGGGCAGGCAGGCTGCTGCTCACCCTGCCACTTCTCCGCCAGACGGCAGGCAAAGTGCTGGCCCATTTCTATGGGGTGAAGCTGGAGGGCAAGGTGCCCATGCACAAGCTGTTCTTGGAGATGCTTGAGGCCATGATGGACTGAGGCAAGGGGTGGGACAGGTCGGGGTGCTGACGGGACCTGCTCAGCATGGGGTCAGCCTTAAGGGGGCAGACTGGGGTCTGGGCAGTGCTACAGCCTGCTGGCAGGGCCAGGGCAATGCCATCAGCGCCTGGGAGCAGACCCCATGCCCTCCTCTCCCCGCTTTGGGGGGGGGTGTCAGGAGCTGGGAATGTGAATGCCCAGACTGGGCACAGTGCTGCCCCTTGCAAGCCATAATGTGTCCCCAAGACTGTAAGGGGGCCTTGCGGAAGCCATAGCAGGCTGCAGGGGATGTAGCAGGCAGAAACCCGATCTCAGGGAGGGAAGGGGATGGAGGCCAGAGTCTCCCAGTGGGTGATGCTTTGCTGCTGCTTAATCTGACTTCCTCTCCAGAGTAGAGGGGGATTTGGGAGAGCAAAGGCCCCTGTCCCCTTCACTCCTCTCCTTATCATTTGCATTGGGCATTAATGCCCCCTCCTCGAAGCAATAACTCCAAGCAGGCTCCAGCCCCTAGACCCCTGGGGCAGCCAGGGCCCCCCCATGAGCTCCCCATCTAGCCTCCTGGGGGTCAGGAGAGCACTGCCTCTATGCCCTGCAGAGCAATAACACTATATTTATTTTTGGGTTTGGCCAGGGAGGCGCAGGGACATGGGGAAGCCAAGGCCCAGAGCCCTTGGCTGTACAGAGACTCTATTTTAATGTATATTTGCTGCAAAAAGAAACCGCTTTTGGTTTTGAACCTTTAATGAGAGAGAGAGAGAGAGAAAAAAAATACTATGGAGCTCAAGACATTGTGTTTGGTGTGTCACTGGGTCAAGGTTTGGGGCTAAGCACGACAATAGAACGTTCATCAACTATTGATGGGGTCACAAAATGTCAAGTTGGTTGGTGTCTGTCACAGTTAGGTCTCCGTCTCCTCATCATTCAGCAGCATGTTAGGGATTCCTCGACTGATGGGGAACAGACGTCCAGACTCTGGGCATTGCAGGGTGCCCTCCAGCACCTCCACCTATGGGAGGGGGTTGGGGCAGAGCTGACCAACAGCTTCAAAGTGAGCGGTGGGGGATGCAGGTGATTGCATGGTTCTCACCTCCAGCAACACGTGATGCATCTTCCTCAGAAAGTCCTCATCGTGCTCATAGCCCTCCGTCGGCTGGCGTGGCACCTCCTCCAGGTGTAGCTAAGGGCAAGAAGCCTAAATCACCTCTGGGCACGCAAACGCCCCGCCCTCCCTCAAGCGGGACTCGGGGCCGGTACAAGGGTGAGCCTGCCACCCTTCCGAGGTCTGAGTGGCGGGGGAAGGGTCCTCACGGTATCGGCCGCCTCCAGAAGCGCCGCCCACTCCACTTTGGGGATCATCCGCGCCACGAAGTCTGGGTTGAACTCCACTGGATTGACGCGGACCTCGGTGGCCTGCGGGGCGGAGGCTTTGTGAGACAGAGACGGGACCCTGGTTCCTCTAACCCGCCCGGGAAAGGGGCAAGCGACCCTCCTCGGCCAGTACCTGGAGGCGCAGAGGGAAGCCACGGGGCCCCACCCCCCGCACATGCGAGCTCAGGAGATTGTGAGTGAGCAGTTTCATGTCGCCACACTGGAGCCCGCCAAGCCGGAACCGGAAAAGATATCTCTAGTGTTCGCGCCACTTCCGGGGCCGCTCCGCTCTCCAAGCTATTGGGTGTCCAGGAGAACCGGAAGTGGTGAACCTGCTGGACCTTCCCGTGCTTAAAGGTGCAGTGCCGTGTGGGTGGGTGAACTGGTTCGGATTTGTGCTGCTACCGGAAGCATCTTTGCGGGGGTTACTACGGTCTTAACCAAACCCCGCTTGCTATAAATCATATGTAAAGTGCAAATCATATGTAAAATATCTGCAATGCAGAGACTCGGTTGAATGTTAAATAAACCTTAGGCCGACGCTGGAGTCTATCTTTTTTTTTTTGTCCTTTGTTTTTCCGTTCCTTAAACTGCCCTACCCATAAATTTTTAGGCCAATTTGGAGAGCGCCGCTACCTCCTATGCAAATGAACTGCGCTACCCCCGAAAGTCCCGCCTCACTTGTGCACTACATCATTAGCCCATGCAAATAAACCTTGAGCCCAGAAGCCCCGCCCCGCGCTCCGACGCTCACGCACGCGCAGTGGGGGCAGTGCGGCCTCGGCTCTGGCCACTGTGAAGGGTCTGGGCGGCTGGGAGGCGCGGCCGGGGGCGGGCATGGGGCTGGCTCAGTCGAGCGCGGTGGGCCGCCCAGCTGGGTCGGTGCTCAGTGGCGTGGCTGTCCGTCAAGGTGCAGCGGCAGCAGCGAGTCGGAGATCGGTAGACGGAGCAGGAGGGTGGGCGCGTGACAGGGCCCGCGGTTTCCGCAGCGCCGCTGCAGCTATGGCCCCGATTAAGGTGACTGTTGGCCCGGCTGGGCCTGACCCTCTTTTTCTCCCTTAAGGCGGACCCCGTTCCACTCGTTGGGGGTGTAGCCGTCTCTCCAGCCCTTGGGATCCCTCCCCGCTTCCTTCGAGGAGCCTCAGCAAAGCTGCCCCTCCGTTCTTGCCAATTTAGTAGCTTCGCAACCCCCATCTCCTGGGGCATCCCCAGGCTCTCAAGCCCCCCTCTCGACCAATCCCTCGTACACTGTGCGCATCCAGTGCCGAGTCCCCATTCTTTTCAGGCGACTGCATACCACGCACGCCATCCTTCACCTTCTGGAAGCGACTCTTTCAGCACAGGAGCCCTTTCAACTGGTCTACACATCCTTTGCTGCACCTCCACACGCTTTTGTGACAGTGTTGGGTGGCACTTCGTTCCATCTTCCGACAGTTGTTCCGTAGAACCCAGCGCTGGCTTCTGCATCCCATTCCGCAGCTTTCTCCCCTCCACGGCCGAATCCCACCTTTCTTCTCAGCAGGCCCTCTTCGCTCCCAAGGACCGCTGAATTACATTCCTAGCTCTTTGAAACACGGTCTGGCTGCGTTGCCTCAGCCTCCCCAGGGGCTGGGCAGATAGACCTGTGCCACCACTCCGAGGTTCTGTTCATTTTAATCCTATAATCCAGAACCGTCCTCAGCCTCCTCCCCCCCCTTCCCACCCTCTTCTGAGACCCCTTCCACCTCCTACCCCTGGGCTCCCCGGTGACTCCCTCACCCCTGAACCTCCCTGCCCTTCTGTCTTACACCAAGATGTACTCTTCCAAACCTGGTGGATTGGTCAAACCTGCCCGCTCCCAAGATTCTTTCCTCTGTGTTAGCCCTCAGGTAGCTAGGGTGGCTTCTTCCCAGCTCTCTTTGGCTTGGTGTGGTCCTGACCTGGCCAGGACTTTCTCCAGCCACTTTGTCAGGGCCTTCTGCACTCCCCTCCCCCTGTCCATTTATTCCACACCCAGCCTCAGCCTAGGCAGCATGTTTGCACAGCGTTGCGACACTTAGGGAGGTTGCCTCTTCCCTTCTGTCGTTACCAATGGGCCCTTGAGCAGAGCCAGGCTACCATGGAACCTAGAGGATGTGGAGTAACTGGGTGGTGGAGGGAGGGGACAGGTCGGACAGTCCTGTTGGGTTTCAGTCCTGGCTGCAGCATACCTAGTTGCTAGGTTTCATCCCTTGCTCTGGTTGTGACCCCTCCCCTTTGACCCTGTGTCCTTCCCTCCAGGTGGGCGATGCCCTCCCCTCTGTGGAGGTGTTTGAAGGGGAGCCTGGGAACAAGGTGAACCTGGCTGAGCTATTCAAAGGCAAGAAAGGTGTGCTGTTTGGAGTCCCTGGGGCGTTTACCCCGGGGTGTTCCAAGGTGAGGCTCTGGAGTTTTCCTAGAGGCGGCTGCAGCAGGAGTGTGTAAATGGTGAGATAGTTGAGAGGGCAGTTCAGCAACTTCAGGAAATACAAGCAGAGCCAAGACAAAGTCAAGTTCCCGGAATGTAGGAGCAAAGGAACTGCAGTTAAATTTTTGCTGCTGCTGGATGATAGGCACCCTGGAAGCATGTGGACTTGAGCAAATAAGACAGTCCTGAAATGGAGCGTGGTGGTACACACCTGTAGTCCTAGTGTTCTGGGAAGCTGAGGTAGGAGGATTGTAAGTTCAGTTCCAGCCCAGGCAATTTAGTGTTATCAGGACCCTGTGTCAAAACAAAACAAAACAAAACAAAACAAAACAACAATTCTGGCCCTGGGAAGTTCATGGTTTTGATATGAGCTTCCTAGTGGCTGAGGCATAAAGGGAATCTAATGGTTCACACAGTTATCATTGGGTCAGGGAAGTGAGGAGGGCCTGGAGATGAAGG
Organism: Hydrochoerus hydrochaeris; assembly: GCA_004027455.1. NCBI lineage: Eukaryota > Metazoa > Chordata > Mammalia > Rodentia > Hydrochaeridae > Hydrochoerus > Hydrochoerus hydrochaeris. The sequence continues at coordinate 45,481 of PVLA01005760.1, read as the reverse complement.
GGAGCTTTGGACCAGTGCAGTTATTCCTTTGTTGGCTCTTTTTCCCTCCTCTTAGACCCACCTGCCGGGGTTTGTGGAGCAGGCTGGGGCTCTGAAAGCCAAGGGGGTGCAGGTGGTGGCCTGTCTGAGTGTTAATGATGTCTTCGTGATTGGAGAGTGGGGAAAAGCCCACAAAGCAGAAAGCAAGGTAAGCTGAGGTGGGGGGTGGGAGTGCAGGGCCTGGGGCCAGGTAGTAATTTTTCCGTGACCTTTACTTTTTGTGTCCTCAGATTCGATTCCTGGCAGATCCCACTGGGGCCTTTGGGAAGGTGAGTGTGCCCGGTCACACCTGCCCTTCAGCGGCTTCCTGTGTGGGACTTCTGGAGCAGGGCCTGGAGGAACGTGGTAGTGCAGAGAGCAGCCTTTGGCCTGGCCTGGGGGTGCCTGATGCATCTCTCCATCTCTCTTCTTAGGAGACAGATTTATTACTGGACAACTCACTGGTACCCCTTTTTGGGAATCGCCGGCTCAAGAGGTAAAACCTGAGAGCCCTTCGCCCGACTTCACTGGGTCTGGCTCCTCCCTCCCCTGCTGCCTCAGGGCTGAACTGATGGGTCCCGGCCCGTTGGTTCTCCGCAGGTTCTCCATGGTGATAGAGAATGGCGTGGTAAAGAGCCTGAATGTGGAGCCAGATGGCACAGGCCTCACCTGCAGCTTGGCCACCAACATCCTCTCGCAGCTCTGAGGCCCTGGGGCAGACACTCTCTCTGTCCTTTCCTGTCACACCTGCAGTGTCTGGATCAAGGGCCTTGGCCCTGCCTCAGCTTCGGCCCTGTGATTGGAGCGCTGGCCACGTTCCTGCAATTAAACACTTCTGCTTCTCCTCTGTCTTCTTGGTGTGGAATTGCTGTCCTCTGAGGGCCTCGTGACAGCCACAGGTTGGGCCACGGGCTTCGGAGGCGGAGGGAGTGCTTAAGCAGGGCCGGAGGCTTTGGAGCATCAGACTGGAAGTGGAGAGCGAGGATGTTGTGGGGCTACAGGGAGCCCAGGAAGGGCCCAGGCTGACATGAGCTTGACAGAATCTTTTTTTGGTACCAGGAATCAAACTCAGGACCTCATGCTTGCCAGGCAGGCGCAGTACTGATGAGCTATATCCCTGACCACTCCAGGAACTGGGGTGCTGGCTGGGCTCGTGTGGCCTGAACCTTGGGACAGGAGCCTTGGCTCTAGACCTCCTCACTGAAGCCCAAGCCACATCTTTTTTAGGCTCTGACCTTGTCCCAGGAAGGGCCCCAGGTGCCTTGGCACTGGCTGGCTGGCCAGAGGGGCTCCATCAGGGAGAGGAGTGTAGGTGAGGCTGGGCCCACAGTTTGTGGGAGTGGGAGACCAGGAGCCCGGGTCCCTGCCGGCTTTTGAGGAGGGGCATAGCAGCTCTGCTCTTGGGCCTCTGTCTTTTTGGCCTGGGAAACCACATGCATGAGCAGGCAGCAGTTGTTAAGCCCCTGGTGTGCTGAGGTTGCAGTGTAAGAGGGACAGCCACCTACGGAGTGTTTACCGTGTGTCAGGCACAGTGCGGCGTATCCCTGCCTGGTTTGAGTGCTGCAGGCCGGGCGTGCCAGAGGCTCTCCTCCTAGCACTGGGTCCGGGCCCCTGCTTCGTGCCAGGGTGCACCCTGGCAGTCTCAACCCTGGGGCAGCAGGGGTGACAGCACTGTGGGGTGGGGACGGGAATGGGACAGCCCCAGGCTGGTGCTGGGATGACGGGATGAGAGATTGCCTGAGATTGGCGCGAAGTCACTGCTGCAAATGGTCCTTGCTAAAGTCCTTCCTTCCGGGGCACCATCTCTCTTAATCCCACAGTAGTGCAAAGGAGGGAATGAGTCCGAGGGCCTCCTGCCAGGGCACCTGTGAGCCACTGAGCTCCCTTCTGACTCGTGCCACCAGGGGAAGCCCCGTCTCCATCTCTGTCACTTGGCCAGCTCTGCCTCCACAGCCCTTGAGCTCTTATCTGGGCTGCAGACCCCAGCAAGGCCTCAGAGGAAGCGTCCCCTCCAGTGTCCGCTGCTGTGTACTGAGCCTCTAGTCCAGAATAAAGGGGCTTCTTGGGCCTCGGTGGCCTCTTAGAACAGCCTGGTCAGGGCCGGGCATGGGTAAAGCAGGACTTTGACCTTGGTGACCCTGGTTACTGAGTGTACAACTCAATTTCCCAGGGTGAGGGGTGTCCAGCAGGGGTGGGACCAGCCCCAGGTACCATTCCAGGCCCTGGAGGGGTCCAGAACAGACAACACCTGGCAGGAGGATCTGGCACCCGTCTCAGGGTGGACCTGCTGGACCAGAGGACACTGGAGATTAGAGCAGACCTGGCCATGGTGGTCTGGACCAGAGGGCACTGGAGACCTAGTGCTGTACCTGGAAGAGGGTTCACGTGTCTCCTCGGGCTGTTGGTGGCCAAAAGGTCAACATAAGAAAAAAAAATGCTGGATGTGGTGGCACCACTGTGGGAGGCTGAGGCAGGAAGATGGCAAGTTTGAGTCCAGTTTAGGCAACTTAGCAAGAATGTGACATAAAATTTTAAGGTGTGAGTGCTGGGGGGTGTAAGTCAGTGTTAAGGGCCTGAGTTCAATCCCCACTACTGCAAAGTGAAACGCTAATCTCCATGATAGACTTTGCATGTCTGTAGGGAAAAGGGTAGGAGTTAGGGCAGAAGTCCTCTCCCAATCCTGTCATTCCTCATTCCTGCAGAGCAAGATGCCTCTCTGAGCCTCGGTTTCCCCATCGGTCCAGTGGGGAGAATAGCCCTGCTCATCTGCTCTCTTGCCTTCTGCCAAGATTCTCCAGATTAGCGATGTCAAACCTCACAGAGCTTCAGTGATAATAAATGGCCCGCTGGGGCACCGCTTCCCACCATGGCTCTTATTTGGCACCTGCAGCCTCACAGGCTAAGGAGAGGACACCTCAGGGGATCAGCCAGGCCCTAGAGAAGGCAAACCTGGGGCTCTGAGAAGGCAGGGAGTGTTGGAGGGGTCCTGGCACCCCGGCACTCCTGCTGGAGACCAGGTTTTGATAGCAGCCTCACAGATGCCACCATGAGGGGAACCCGAAACTGGTGGCTCGGGACCTCATTCAATGATGCTGACACTGAGTGACATAGAGGTAGAGAGGCCGTGTGCTTCCCTGTGGCTTCTGGACCTCATTCAATGATGCTGACACTGAGTGACATAGAGGTAGAGAGGCCGTGTGCTTCCCTGTGGCTTCTGGAGGAGTCTAGGTAGCATCTGTGCTAGTGCATGGATTCCTGATGTTAATAAACGTGTTAAGAAGCGTGTTATTTATACTGACACCAATGCAGCCTGCATGAGCGGGAAATCATGGCTTTTTGCTTAACAAAAGTAAAGGACTTTGCTCAGGGTCGAGAATGCAGGAGGCATTCAACACATATTTGGGGAAGGCGTGAAGAAGTGAAGCGGGGAAGAGCCTTTCTCCAGCTTGTTACTTAGCTCCATGGTTTCAGTATCAACTGAACCTGGTGGGTTGGACCTAGTTCTGCAAGGGAGTGACACGGATTCCTAAATGTCAGTGATTTAGGATAGAGGTCAGCTCACAGATACGCTTAGGTAATGATCTAGAGCTGGCGTGGCAGCTGGATGATCATCGGGACTCACTTTTCATTCTGCTCTGCCCATTTATTTATTTATTGAGGCAGGGTCTCACTGTGTATTTCAGGCTGGCCTCGAACTGACCTGTATCCTCCTGCCTCAGCCTCCCAAGTGCTGGGATGACACGCATGCACCACCACACCCAGTATGCTCTGCCATTTTAAACGTCTTTCTCTCTCTCTCTCTCTCTCTCTCTCTCTCTCTCTCTCTCTCTCTCTCTCTCTTTCTCTTCTTTCTTTTTTTGTGGTGGTGGTATTCAGGATCGAACCCAGGCTAAGTAAGCACTCTACTACAGAATTATATCTCTAGCCTCTAAACATGTTTCTTTAGCATCTAATATAGCTGCTTGATTTCCAGGCATCAAATCCATAGTCCAGCTAGTAGAAAGGAGGAACTTCAGATTAGGAGGGAAAAAAATCAGCCCATGACAGCTCTGTCTGTGTGTTTATGTGTTTTCTAGAACTGGGAATGGAACACAGGGCCTTGTTCATGCTGGGCAAGTTCACTACCACTGAGATACATCTCAGCCCATTTTAAATGTTGAGGCAGAATCTTCCCATGATGCTCAGGATGACCTCAAACTTGTGATCTTCCTGCCTCAGCCTCCTGAGCACTGAGATTACAGGTACATATACCATGCTTGGTTTGAGAATGACTGCTTTTGATCCTGGTTCCAGGCACATAACTCTCTCCTTCAGGCAGGCCATAGAAACTCGGGTCTTTCCTTTCTCTCTCTCTCTCTCTCTCTCTCTCTCTCTCTGAGCTGGTCATAAAAGAATTCTCTGACTTATCTTTATCTGATAGTAGCTCATCCTATTCCAGAGGGTCCTGCCCATGCCTGGGAGGGAAGAAGCTTGGACAGAGACCAAGAAGCATGTGAGCAGACAAGACTGGCTAGGTCTCCCCACCCCTCTATTAGCATTAGATCAAATCCTTTTGTCCAATCACATTTTGACACGGTTGTGCGTGCTCCAGTTACACCTATGCAATGACTTGTCACCATGTCACTGTCTCTGCAAAAACCGAAAGGACTAAGGTTCCGGAGTTTCCAAACTGCCAGATCTGCACAGGACCTTCTCCCCGCCTCCCTTTGCCTCTGTCCTTCAGACGGTGCTGGAACCCAGAGCCTTAACCCACTGGCAAGTGCTCTACCGCTAAGCATACGCTCAGGCTTATAGGGCTCTTCATAATAAATGAATAAACATAAATAAGCATTTCCCTATGTTCTGTGAGCCGCTCAAGCAAAGTTATTGACTCTAAAGAGGGGGTATGGACACCTGGATTCACAGCTGCTGGGTCAAAAGCAGAGGGAAATCAACCCAGGGCTTGTGATTGCATCTGAAGGGTGGGCAGGCAGTCTTGGGGTCTAGGCTCCCACCTGTGGGATCTCATTGTCAGAACTGAACCATTTTATTCTATTTTATTTTATTTATTTTTTGGTACCAGGAATAGAACTCTGAAGCTCATACTTGCCAGGCAGGCGCTGTACTGCTGAGCTATATTCCTGGCCCAGAACTGAACTATTTTAGAGGTTATTCACCTGGTACCTGTTTCTCAGAATTGATGGGCAGCTTGGTGTGGGACCCCCACCCCACATCTGATGTCAGTAGTCTATACTGATTTTTGTTTTAGTTTTTGGAGCCAAAGTCTTACTAAGTAATCCAGACCAGCCTTGATCTCAATCATGTAGCCCAGGCTGTGTTCAAACTTGCAATCCTGCCTCAGTTTTCCTGAGTGGTGGGATTATAGGTGTATACTACCATGTTCAGTTATGTTGATTTCAGTGGTGTGAGAACAGAGGAAAAGACAAACAAAAAACCACAAAAAACCCAACACTTTGTTTTTTCTCAATGCATACAGTAAGGCAATAACAATAACTAATAATTTTTAAAAGTCAGCTGGGGATTTAGCTCTTCGGTGTAAGTGCCTGCCTGGCAAGCGCAAGGTTGAGAGTTTGATCTCCAGCACAAAAAAAAAAAAAAAAAAAAAAAAATTGGGCCGGGGATTTAGCTCAGTGGCTTAAGTGTTTTCGCCTGACAAGTGTGAGGTCATGAGTTCGATCCCTGGTAAAAAAAAAAAAAAAAAAGCCATGTGCAGTTATAAGATTGCCAGCATTACTGCTCTTGGCCTATGGGGTCATCACTAAGTAAAATTAGGGCAGTTTTTTTGTTTGTTTGTTTGTTTGTTTTGTTTTTGGCTTTTTGAGACAAGGTCTTGTATGCAGTTCAGGCTAGCTTGGCCTCACTTTGTAGCCCAGGTTGGTCTCAAACTTGTGACAATTCTCCTGCCTCAGCCCCCCAAGTGCTGGGATTATAGGAGTGCAGCACCCATGCCCGGCAACAAGGGCAGTTTGAGCACAGCTCAGCTACCTGATTACTACTGGGCAAGCAGCATACACCGTGTAGATATGTTAGGCAGGGTGGAGCAGCCTAAGATTTCATCGTGCTCCTCAGAATGCTGCACAGTTTATCTGTTTACTTTTTTTTTTTTTTGGTATCTGGGATCGAACTCGCAACCTCACACTTGCCAGGCAGTTATTTGTGCCACTGAGCTAAATCCCTGGCCCTGCTGCACAGTTTAAAATGGGAATTGTACATTTCCCTGGTTTGCAGGTTCTCCAAGCTCCCTGGCTTTTGCATGTCCCAGACAAAGTTCACCATCTGTGACGCCCCCTTCCCTACTCCTGGCCAAATGACTCAGATCTTTGGCTGGCGGAGCCTGTGCCATTTACTGGGAACAATAGCTGTTGCTGTTTGTTTGTTTGTTTTTAGGCTCTATGCAGTTCAGGCTGGCCTTGAACTCACTTTGAAGCCCAAACTAGCCTTGAACTCGCAGAAATTCTTCTACCACAAAATTCAACTTCATCAAACATGGATTTTTCAAATTGATGTATAGTTTATGTATCCTAAAATTCACCCTTTAAGCTGTGTATGGTGGTGGACACATGTAATCCCAGCTACTGGCAAGACTGAGGCAGGAGGATGACAAATTCAAGGCCGTCCTGGGCAATTCAGGATGACTGTCTCAGAGGGAGTGGCTGGGGATGTAGCTCAGTGCAAGAGCACTTACCCAGCATGTGTGAGCCCTAGGTTCAATTCCCAGTGCCACAGAAAAACAAAACAGGAAAAAGAACACACCCCACCCTTTAAAAGCGTGGAGTTCAGTGGTTTATAGTAGAATTCTCTGAGCTGGATTTTTAATCTCAGTAACTCCTTCCAAAAGGAAGCCGCCTCTCTTTGGAGCACGGCAGTCCTCATGGGTTTAAGAGAGGTGCATCCAGATATCAGGGCTGCCACCTTCTCGGAGACCCTGTGCCCCACAGCCACTTAGGGTCCTGTCTTCAGTGTGCTTCTTCGAGAGTCCTCAATGCCAGGCACTGTGCTGGGCTCCTGGAGCACAGCGCTGAATGCTCCAGGCATGGGCTCTGCGGCCCCGTCTGCAGAGGAGGTGCTGGGGAGAGGGGCGAGCCTGAGGTCCAAGCCGAGCTCCAGGGGCACAGAGGTGCACCTACTCTGCCGGGGATCCGGGGTCTCGGAACTCGGCAAGGGTAGTTTCGGGATGTTTCTATTTTTCTTTCCTGTTGAGCTCCTATCCCACAGTGTGTTCCCAAGCACCAACGCCAAGGGCTAGGTCTAAGGGCAGGTGATTTTGTTGGTCTCTGGGAACCCTGAGGCCCTGGGATGTGTGTTCCCGCTCTTCCCCACAGTGAATCAGCCCGCCCGGCCTAAGCTTAATGGACGTTTACTGGTGCCTTGGTGCTGTCTTTCATATCTAGGTGTATCTTTAGTTACCTGGGTGATTTAAGGTAGGTCCTCAGCCCCGGGATCTGCCTGGCCGGCTGAGTGCTCACTCCAGCTGTGACCCCCACCCCAGCAAGCAGCAAGGGCCGGAGAGGGAGAGAGGGAAAGGGGAGGGAGAGAGGCTGCCAGAGGACCACTAGGCTCTCTGGAACCAAGGACTTGGACTTTTCCCCTCTGGCTCTCTCTCTCTCTCTCTCTCTCTCTCTCTCTCTCTCTCTCTCTCTCCCTCCCTCCCTCCCTCCCTCCACAATCTTGATGTTTTCCCCAGGTTGATCTTGAAATCTTGGGCTCAATGCATCCTTCTGTCTCAGCCTCCCGAGCAGCCCACAGGTATATACCACCATGCTCGCCAGTGAGCCTCATTTTATTTTTCAGATATGAATTCACTTGTTTAAAAACATTAATTTGGGTTCCTGGCCATGTGGCCTTAAGCACTTGACCTCACCTCTCCATGCAGCATCCTCTTTGCTGTAAATCGGGGCTGACCATGGCACCCCTGTGTTTCCAGGGTGTGAGGGCGATGGAGGGTTGATGTAGCTGCAGAGGTTACTGGCACAGGAGGCGGCCGGCAGGTGCTGGTGCTGTCGCAGCTGTGGAGGGCTTGGCATGGTGCTGTGGGGACACTGTGGGCACAGATTCTCCCCCACCCCAACAGTGTCCTCTTGGGGCACGGAGGGCTAGGGAGGGCAAGCAGTGAGGGCATAGGGCCCTTTCTGAGTGAAACGGGGCTGTGAGGGGTGCAGGACCAGATCGGCTTTGGCAGAGAAAGATCCTTTGAGGACAAGGAGACCAGTAGGGTGAGATGGAGTTGGTCTTGGGGGTGAGGAGAGCAGACGGGGCATCCGTGCCGAGGGACCCCCACATGCAAAGGTGTGGGGGAGGGGAGGAGGGCAAGGCCAGGGAAGGCAGAATGAGGTCAGAGTGCTGACCAGGGCCTTGAAAGCCATAGTGAGTGGTTACAACTGGATTAAAAGTGCAGGGAGATGCCACAGAGGGTTTGCAGCAGGGTTGGGCCATGTGACGGTTAGTGTTTTCTCCTCTTCTCTCTGGTCTCTGTCTGTCTCTCTCTCCCTTCCTACCTTCAGCACCAGGGTCTTTGCAGTGACCTATATCCTTACTCTTTAATTGTTGGAGACAAGATCTTGCTAGGTTTCTAAATTGTCCAGGCTAGCCAGGCGTGGTGGCTCATGCCTGTAATGCCAGCACTTGGGAGGCTGAGGCAGGAGGATTGTTGTGAGTTCGAGACCAGCCTGAACTGCATAGTGAGACTCTGGTCTCAAAAAGACAAAAAATAAAAATAAAAAAATAAATTGCCCAGGCTGAGCTCAAACTTTGTTATCCTCCTGCCTCAGCCTCCCACAGTGCTGGAATCACAGGCACCCACCACCACACCTGGCTTGGTTAGTGTTTTTGTGTGATTCCTCCAGCTTGGAAGTGGTTTGGAAATCGGGGGAGAGAGGCTGAGAGTGGAGCAGCATGGGGAATGCATCAAAGCAGATACTAAGAAAGTGGACTCAGAGCCAGGCAGGGGGCTGGGCTATACGCTGGCACCCCTGAGGGCGATGGAGGGTTGATGTAGCTGCAGAGGTTACTTGGCACCCAGCAGGCGCTGGGCAAGGGGCTTGGTCACTATCCTCCCGGGCTTCCCACTGCCTCCTCCCACCTGTGCAGCTCCACTGGGCCGTGCCCTGGGCATCTTTCAGCTCTGGTTCCACTCTGGCCACACTGCTTCCACCCCAAGTTGGCTGACTTCCCTTCCGGTGGTGAGGAGGGAGTTCCTGCAGCCCCAGGGCCTGATGGGCAGGTGACTAAAGGGCTGGAGGCTGGTTTCGCTCTTGGGTTTTGAGCCTGGGGCCTGCAGTATCTGGTTAGCCACCAGGTGGGGAGAAAAGCCTCACGACGACTCAGCTCTGAGGCCCAGGCCTCTTGATAGACTGTGCTACCCGTGCCCAGGCCCCACAGCCCTCCTGCTTCTGGCCTCTGGGGTCAGGCCAGGGTTAGATAGACTCAAAACCGGAGGGAATTTGTGGGAAGCCAGAGCCTCTCCAGCTAGCACCCAGTGCAGATGGGAAGTTGAGCCCCGAGGGAGGGGGCCGTGCAGCCAGACGGCGGAAGCTGACTGAGTTGTCCGTCTGTCTGTTGTTCTCTTCTTGGCCACCTCCTGGGTCTCTGTGCTAGACAGCAGTGAGCCTTGAAGCCTCTCAAAACCTCCCAGAAAGACCCACTCTGCACAAGTATCAAAGCATGACACATAATCCCTTTACTTTGTAGAGCTTTTCTGTGTCATTTAGAAAATAAATTTAATTAAAAAACAAACAAACGAACGAACAAAATGCCTTAGCCTGGTGCAGTGGTGCATACCTGCAACCCAAAGACTCTGGGAGGCTGCGGTAGAGGATTAGAAGTTTGAATCCAGCCAGGGTAACTTAGTGAGAACCTGTCTCAAAATAAACAAATAAAAAAATGAGTTTGGGCAGAAGCTCTGTGCAAAGCCCTGGTTTAATCCCAAGTATCAAATAGAAAATTACTAAATAAATAAATAAAATTTAAAAAATGGATTGGAAAAGGGTCTAAGAAAGCCATCGTGCAGGGCAGTATCATGGCTGTCGCAGGAAATTATGCAGATATGGACAATCGGCGTGAACAGGAGACTCAGTGGCGAGGGGAGATCTTTTGTGCTGCTGTACAAAAGGTCAAGGCTGATGGTTCTGAACAGATCAGAGCTGGGGCCAGGGCATAGCTTGGTGGCGCAGTTCATGCTCAGGGGGATAAATAGAGACTGCAACACACTTTGTGAAGTGAGGATGGCTGTGTCCACCACTGCAGCCCCGTGTCACAGAATCATTGTGTCCTCAGCCCTCATCCTTCGCATTGTAGACAAGTGTCCTACCCTGGGCCTACCCTGGCTCCCCCACTTTAAATTTTGAGGGAGGTTCTTGCTAAATTGCCCAAATTGGTCTCAAAAGTCTGAGCTCCAGTGATCCTCCTGCATCAGTCAGCCTCCCGAATCCTGAGACTACAGGCGTGTACCACCCTGCCCGGATTCTTGACTTTTTTTTGTCTTTTTGAGACTAGACCTCACTATGCAGTTCAGGCTGGCCTTGGGCTCGCTTTGTAGCCCAGGCTGATCTCAAACTCTTAATGATCCTCTTGCCTCAATTTCGAGAGTGCTGGGATGACAGGTGTGTGCCACCACGCCCAGCTGGATTCTTGACATTTTTGATAACATGCATGCATTTGAAAATGTTTAAAGGGAAAATCTAGCCAAAGGGAGGGACTCCTGCGGCTCCTGGGGAGCACTCCTCAACACCTGCCTGAGAAGCTCAGTGTCTGCAGAGCAGCCGCCCCAGCCCCCACCCCCACCCCACCTGTCGGGGGCCCTGAGGGCCAAGCAGCCAGGCTTGTCCAGAGCAACGGAAGTGAGAGCAATTCTTGCACGGCTCCTGCCTCGGAGGAGGCCCGAGCAAGCCTGTGACTCAGAGGTATTGAGCAAGGCAGGGGCCTCCCTTTTCCCAGGGGTGAGCCCCAGTTGCCATGCCTGGCTGGCCCTGGGCGACCTGGGGCAAGGGTGGGGGCTGGAGGAGCTGGCAGGGACAGAGCGGAACTCCTGAGGACTTCTGGGCTGGAGGCTTTCGAGGTTGTGGGTCTGAGTAAGATTCACAGAGGGTCACTTCTGGATTGTCCCTGGATACTATGACTACTAATGACAGTGACCACAGCGGGGACTCTTTTCGGGACTGCCACGTTGGCCCCCATCGCTACCGTCCTGGAAACTCCAGGATTGTCCTCATGGGCAAAAGAGCGAACAGCCGGACGCACTTCTCTGCTAACAGTTCTGCCTCATGTCTCCATCCCTGTCGCCCCCCGTGACCCCGCATCCCCTGTACTTTACACTCTGTTTCTTTTAGTTGACACCACAACCTAAACGCTGTGTGACCTTGGGCAAATTATGTCATATCTCTGAGCCCCAGTTTCTTCCTCTGTAAAACAGGGGTGATCCTTATTTCACAGATTAGACTAGTCCGGAGTGAATGTGAGGGGTAAATTCGGTGCTCAGAGTCCCTCGCGTGGTTCACTTGAGGCAAGCCTGTGCTTGCCACGACTGCTGCTAGTGTCGCTCCACACCTCACTCTAAGGTGCCATCAGTTGTAAAAGACACCAGAAAGGGGAGAAAAGTGATGCCAGTTACCCATGTCTCAAGGCCGGAAGGCTTACATTTCCCAAAAGGGCTCCGTCTGGGTTCTTATATATAATTCTGAGGTGCCTGTGATAAGAATAACAGAAGCAAAATAAATCGGCTGCCCTATTCAGAAAACTCTTTCACATTTCATTTATTTTTTTGGTACCGGGAATCGAACCCAGGGCCTTGCGCTTGCCAGGCAGACCTCCCCCACACTTTAGAGGCTGACTCCTGTGTGTCACTTCTGGTCTGAGTCCAGAGGTCTGAGTGTTTCCCGGCCACTTCCTCCACCGGCCCTGCAGAGGCCACAGAAAGCAGTGCTCCTCCTAGGCAGCCCGAGAAGCAGCGGCAGATCAGCACAGCAAGCCTCCACAGCAGCCAGCTTCGCAACCACAGGGCGAGCCCACTTCTGCCTGCCCTTTGAACGCGTCAGTAAGGCTGAGGCAGGAGGATCACTGAGTCCCAGGTTTAAACGGTGTTTTATGCCTGGCTCTGGGCCTCCTGCTGACTCCCTTTCTCAGGGATTCCATGCTCATACTTTTGTGGCTGTGGTTTTTTGTGGCTTTGAGAAAGGGTCTTGCAGTGTAGTCCAGGCTGGCCTTGAACTCTCATGTAGTCCAAGGCTAGGCTCAGATTTGCAATTCTGCCTCGGCCTCCCAGGGTTAGATTACAGGTATTCGTCACCACGCCCAGCTGGTGTTTGTACTTTTGAAGCACAGGCATATGCCAGCCATGACGGCTAAGTCAGGGTGGCAGCCAGGCAGCCAGCAGACAACTGTGCCGCCTAACCTGACTGCAGAGATGGTACATGTAAAAAGCAGTGTCTTGGGACAGGTAAGACCTGCAGCAGTGCTGATCTTTGCGCAGGCCCTGCTTCGGGCTGCCTCTTAGCATTGTACATTCTGTTCCCGCTGCCTGGAACACCCCTTTTCCCCTCCCTGCTTTGCCTAGTTAACCTGGTGGTCCCTGATCTATGCCTCCTCTGGGATGTGTTCCCTGACTGTCCCACCAAGGTGACGTCCACACCCCTACAAAGGCTCTAGTACAGGTGAACCTTAATTCTGAGCGTGTGGTATGTAGGTAGCTGGCTCCCCAGTGTGCAGTTTTGTCCTATGGAGTGGGGAGTGTCCTACACCCTAGCATCCAACACAGTGTCCGGCACAAAGAGGGTGAGCTGGAGAAAGAATTGAGGCCACACAGTGGACAGTGGTGGACCCAGGATGTCCTCCTGGCTCTGTGACATGTGTTGTTGGTACTAGTACCACATCGCTTCCCGCTAAGGGATTTTTCCAACCTGCTTATGTTCCAGATGGGAAACTGAGGCCTGGCCAGCTGAGGTTACCTGTTCACAGCCCCGGGTATAGAATATGAGGCGGGGTGAGGTCAGGGGAAGGGTGCCCCCTCCCATGGGGTTCAGAGCAGGCTTTCTGGGGGAGGGGGCTTCAGAACTAGGCTCCATGGGTGGGGTGGTTTCCAGGGCACAGGAAGGGAGGAGGAAGCCTGTCACACCAGAAGAGGCCCATGAGAGCCAGGCCCAGACCCTTCCTTGGCCCTGGAGGGGCCCGTGCTGAGATTGCATTTAGGGTTTCAGGCTGGGAAAGAGGATGCCCCCCACAGCTGCGGTGTCTGAGAGGCTGGGAGGATGGGGGGTTCGGCAGCATGGCGAGGGGGGATGCCTGGCCACGGAACCCGGAAGGAGGAAGCTGCACAGGGTGTCTGTGGCTCTGCTGGGATCCCCTTGGGGACTTCCTCTTCCTCTCTGGGCAGGTGTAGCTGCTGCGGCGGGACAACACCCTGACCCCGACATGGAGGGGGGCCAGGGGCCCAGACTTGGAGACTTCCTGAGTGGGAGCCTGGCCACCTGGGTGAGGAGCAAGAGGGCCCGGGGCTGCAGAGGAGTGAGCCAGGGTCAGGCGCGGTCAGCTTGCCTAGGGGTGGAGTCCACAGGAGATGAGGGAGACCAGGGGGTCCAGAGCCCGTGACCAGAGGCCTTTGCTGTCTCGGAGAGGAGGGGTGCCGGGGCTCACTGAGGCCGGTCAGGGGGCCCAGTTTGGTTCTGCGGTCCAGCTGACCCGCTCTGTTCGCCACAGGCGCTGGGGCTGGCCGAGCTGGTGGGGGAGGCAGAGGAGCTCTCGGGGACCGAGGAGGAAGAGGGGCCTCTCAGTCCGGAAAAGAGGTTCCTTCGGCTCAGCGACGGGGCCCTGCTCCTCCGGGTGCTGGGCATCGTGTAAGGGACGGGAGAGCGCTGGAGGTGGAGGGACCTGCAGAGGGGGCCCAGCCGGGCGGTGGGCGGGGCCTGGGGTGGTGGGCGGAGCCTGCTGTGAGGGAGGTGGGTCCTCAACCCGCCTCTCACCCAGGCCGGCTGTGCCCACAGTGCCCCCAGTTCCCGAGGGGGTCGTCAGAGGGCCAGCGGCCATGATGGACCTGAGGCCCGTCGGGTGTGGAACCTGAGCCAACTGTGGACCCGACTGAGGGACTTCTACCAGGTGGGAGCTTGGCCGAGGAAGGTAGAGGGGGGCTACTGCCCTGCGGGAAGATGCCTCACATCCCTGCCCCTAATCCAGGAGGAGCTGCAGTTGCTGCTCTTGTGGCCACCCCCCGATCTCCAGACGTTGGGGTTTGACCCCCTCTCAGGTACTGTCCCCCTCCTAGCCCCCTCCTCCTACCTCGCCCCTCATGGCACCCCTGTAATCCCTCTGGCTTGTGCCCCACAGAGGAGGCGGTGGAGGGGCTGGAAGGCCTGCTTCGGCTGCTGCTGGGGGCATCGGTGCAGGTGAGGACAGAGGGGATGTGAAGGGAGGGCTGAGCTCGGTGTAGAGGAGGGGACCCTGCCTCAGTCTCCCTACTCCCGTCTCCATGCAGTGTGAGCACCGAGAACTCTTCATCCGCCACATCCAGGGGCTGAGCCTGGAGGTTCAGAGCGATCTGGCTGCTGCCATCCAGGAGGTACGGGGCAGGTGGGTAGCCCAGGACTGGCTCTGTCCCTGGGTCAGCCCTGCCACTTACCTTCTTCCTGTGAACTGCTCCCCATGTGCCCCCAGGTGACTCAGCCTGGGGCCGGTGTGGTGCTGACGCTGGCTGGACCTGAGCCTGGGGAGCTGGCGCCGTCGGAGCTGGAGATGCTGTCCCGGAGCCTGATGGGGACGCTGTCCAGGCTGGCCAGGGAGAGGGACCTGGGGGCTCAGGTCAGATTAGGGCACTGCAGGGGCATCATGGATCCAGTTATGTGGGGAAGAAATGGGGGGCTTGGAGCCCAGGTGTAGGATTGGGGTCTGGGTCTTCAACTATCAAGGTTGTTACAACCGGCTTATCTTTTGGTGTCGGGGAGGATGTGGGCAGACGGGATGGTGACTCTTGCCCTTTAACCCGTGACCTGCTACAGAGGTTGGTGGACTTGCTGCTGCAGCCGAGGTGGGCTCCCTTGCTGCCTGAGGCTCCTGCCAGGGCTCCCACAGAGGGTCCTTCGCACCACCTGGCACTGCAGCTGGCAAATGCCAAGGCCCATTTGCGGCGCCTGAGGCAGGAGCTGTGAGTGCTGGGGGGCTGGGGAAGGGACTGAGCTGGGGGGAGGGGGCGGGCCCAGGAGGGGGAGGGTTGTGCTTTTCCCACACCCTCCCTTCTACGGTTGTATCTGTCCAGGGAGGAGAAGGCCGAGCTGCTGCTGGATTCCCAGGCCGAGGTGCAGGGCCTGGAGGCTGAAATTCGAAGGCTCCGCCAGGAGGTGCTCTCAGACTCCCCTACCCCGCCACTGCTTCCCCTCCCCCACCCCACTGCCCCCCTTCCCTCCTTCCCATCCCCTCCATCTGGCCTGTGGTTGGCGGGTCCTAGCTTTGCATCCCGTGGCCCAGGCCCAGGCGCTGTCGGGACAGGCCAAGCGGGCTGAGCTGTACCGCGAGGAGGTGGAGGCCCTGCGGCAGCGGGTGGGCCGCCTGTCCAGACTGCAGGAAGAGCTGGGACGGTGTCGGGAGCGGCTTCAGGCGGCTGAGGCGTGCAAGAGCCAGCTGGAGGTGCGGAGGGGGCGGCAGGGCCCGGGAGAGGCGGGGTCGGGTCCAGAGTGGAGAGGGTCTCACTTTAGAGGGAGAAGGGTCTTGGCTGAGAGAAAGGGGTGAGGGTCTGTGCGGAGAGATGGTGTTTGGACTGGACCCTCTGGGGGGGGGAGGCCGAGGGAGGGAGGGTGGGAGGCAGGCAGGGTCTTGGGACCCTGTAGGCCCTGAAGGGCCTGGGGGCTGCCTGACACCCCAGGCCAGGTTTGCCCTGCTCTCCCACCAGGAGGAGCGTGTGCTCTCAGGGACCCTGGAGGCCTCGAAGGTGCTGCTGCAAGAGCAGTTGGAGGTCGCCCGAGAGCGCTGCTCCCGGCTGCATGAGACCCAGCGTGAGAATCTGCTGCTGCGCACCCGGCTGGGCGAGGCTCATGCGGTGAGGTCACCTGAAGGGTCCCTGTGACCGCCCTTGGTGCTCTGTAGTGGCCTGTACCCCCAGCCCGGCTGCAGCTCTGCCCCTCTGTCCTCCAGGAGCTGGACTCTCTGCGGCACCAGGTGAATCAGCTCACAGACGAGAACGCGGAGTTGGAGCTGGAGCTCTGCAGGAGTCTGGAGCCGCCCCTGGACTCCCCTGTAGAGGGTGCGTGGGGCCCTGGGGTGGGGAGTCCGGGGTGGGAGTACCTGTGATTTCCTGCAGCTGTGGTCAGGAGAGCTGTGGTCTTCATCCCCTGTGTGTGGGGAGCCAGGGGGTGTGGAAGGTGCTGATCTCTCTCCTACTTGCAGCACCCCTGCCCAGAGCAGCCCCATCGCTGCAGGATGAGGTGAGGGAGGCTGAGGCAGGGCAGCTGCAGACCCTGGAGAGGGAGAATCAGGAGCTTCGAGGCCTGCTTCAGGCGCTGCAGAGGCAGCAAGGTGACCAGGTGAGTCCCGCCCACCATGGGGGCGTGGCCCCCTGCCTTCGCTGCACCTGACTCTCCCTCTTATGTGCCCTCAGCCCCCCCTGCTGGAGGAGCAGAGCAGGAAGTCTGTGCTTCTAGTACGGGATGGTGCCCCCCGGACATCCCTGGCCTCTGACCACAACCTCCAGGCCTTGGTTTGCCAGGTGGGGGATCAGGACCCCCAGCTGACTCCCCCTGCATCAGACTCATGCCTCGAGGGATCAGCTGAGAGTCCCTGGGCATCTGATTCACCTCCAGAGGTGACAGAGAGGCCCTTCCAGGCAGCTGGCATAGAGACACAGGAGGCCCTGGAGAAGCCCAGCCCCAGAACCACTCTCCAGTCACCCACCTCTGTGGCCCCATGTCAAGGTCCAGAGATCAAAACAGAGGTGCTGCAGTTGCCGGGAGGAGAGACTGGGGAGGTGCAGGATCCCCAAAAGGAGTTGATGCCTGAGGCCCAGGGTCTGGGACAGGAGGGTCCTGAGTGCAAGCGAGGCTCCTCAGAGCCCAGCCACTGTGAGCTGCTGGAGAAGCCGGAGACCGTGGGCCAGGGACTGAACACACCTACCAGACCAACAGAGGCCCGAGGCCATGAACTGCGGCTGGAGGGGATGGTCGGAGAACTGGCCCCTCCATCGCCACAGCAGACATCTGAAGGTGCTCCCGATGCCAGGACCTGGGAAGGACAGATGCTAGGGGAAGCCCTGGGTGGTGGTGTCTCAAAGCAGGAGGCCCTCAGGGAGGAGGTGGCACGGTTGAGGACAGAGGCTGCGGCCCTGGAGGCTAAGCTGGAGGCCCAGGCCCGAAGGCTGGAGGCCCGAGGTGCAGAGGTGGCCCGACTCTCTGAGGACCTGGCACATGCACGAAGAGCGGAAGCCGAGGCCCATCGAGAGGTGGAGACCCATGCCCGGGAGCAGACCCAGCTGCGGGAGGCTGTGGAGGCAGCTGGCCGGGAGCTGGAGGCTGCATCAAGGGAGCGGGAGGCTCTGGCAGAGGCCCTGGCCGCAGCGGGCCGAGAGCGGAGGCAGTGGGAACGCGAGGGGCCCAGACTTCGGGCCAGGGCCGAGGCTGCCGAGGAGCGGGTGCAGGCACTGGAGAGCCAGAGGCAAGACTGCCTGCAGAAGGCTGAGCAGGAGCGCCGGCAGAAGGAGGCCCTCAGTGAGGTGGGTCGGGGCTCTTGCCACCGGGGTTAGTGGCAAACGGGGTTTCAGGGTGGTTGCTGGGATTTGGGGTTATGGATTCCTAGCCCCAAGCTAGGCCATCTAACATGCCTTCCTAGGTCTCAGCCAGTGACCACGCCGGTGATGGGGTGGACCTCCTGGGCGGGTACACTTGTGGTGCTCTGGCTGCAGCAGTTTACTCACCTCTGCACCAGCACCTCCTTCTGTAACGTGGGTTGCCATTCCTGGCTGCCTCTGGGGCGGTCGTGATGGGAAGGGCCTGGATACTGTTGGGCCAAGGCATGTGAGCAAACAAGAAATGGATTTTCAGGGCAAAATGCTACAAGAGCCCTAGGGAGGGGGAGCTGCCATCTAGGTAGCAGTAGGAGGCTTCAAGGAGGAATGACCACAATTTCATTTGGTGGGGAAGGATGAAGCTTTTAAGGGGTCTGGGAAGAGTGAGACTAGGGGGTCATCTCTGAAGGTGCTGGGACTCCATCCTCAGGCAGCCGAAGCCACCCGAGGGTGTGGGCAGCCCTCCTCCGTGGGGCTGGGTTGGTGGAGGGTTACCTTGGTTGGCAGGAAGCCTGGGGCCATCAGGAGGCACTGTCAGTGCTGCAGGTAGCAGGTGAGGCTGGCAGGGGCAGGGGCAGTGCTAGAGGGGAGAGAAGGCCCGGATACGCTTGTGTTCATCTGTTCACACACAGTTTACAGGTTGTGCCAGGCCCCATGCCAGACATTAGGTGCATAGTGTGGACCAGGCAGCCAGCACCCTGGACTCAGTTCTGTGGCTCATCCGGAAAGCTTCCTGGAGGGGAGTGGAGGCTGCAAGGGTTAAAGATAGCCAGGCTGAGTCAGAAGGGTATGAGGTAGGGCTGGGAGAGGTGAGCTGAGAACGGATTAAGTAGGGTTCCGGCTTTCTTCCAAATTGAGGAAAGAGTCAGGGTTGAGAGATGCCTCAGGGGAAGTGGGGGACAGCCCAAGGCCAGGAGAAGGGTGTGGAGCCAGCAGGTGGCAGTGTGGAGAGTAAGGGCCTTGAAGGTAAGGGATGGTATTATTCAGGTCTACCCCTTGTGCAAATCAGAAAGGAGGAGGAGGAAGAGGGGAAAGGGAGGAGGAGGAACTGGCCTGGACCCTTACTGATGGCTGGGAGGAGGAGGAGGAGGAGAAGGAGGAGGAAGAGGAGGGGGAGGAGGAGAAGGAGGGGGAGGGGAGGAACTGGCCTGGACCCCTCCTGATGGCTGGTGATAACACGGGTTGGGTTGACCTGGGTTAGGCCTTGAGCAAGGCAGGCTGGGGGAAGGGAAGTTGAGGAAAGAGAGTTGGCATGGGTGACAGGGTGAGGTGAAGGGCTCTCCCTGGGGTCCACTTTGTAGGGTGTGACCAAGAGATGCCATGAGGTCAAAGGAAAAGCATCACATCCCAGTTTTTTTTTAAGCTGCATGGCTTGGGGCAAGTTACTTCACCTCTCCGAATCCTGGTTTCCTCACCTGTAAAACTGGAATGAAAACTATACCCGTCTCCCAGGTCTCCCAGGGCTTGTAAGAGTGAACGGAGAGCGCTTGTGCCATTGGCCCCCAGTGCGCCGTTTCTGGAGGGAGGGACGCCCGGGGGGGTAGGTGAGGGTAGAGCCTGTGAGCCGGAAGAGGGAGGAGCTGGAGCCAGGGAACTTTCTGGGATTTCCTGGTTGGAGCAGTTCTGGGCGCTACCTGGGTGTGGCATAGGCCTTGCCCGCTGGGAGGTTGGCGAGCTAGGGATTTCCAGGTTGTCCCTTGGGCTGAGGCCAGGGCCTGCAGGCACAGGGCAGGACTCTGGGCGCTCTGCCTTTCTCCTGCCACCTTTCTCCCTACCTCAGCGGCACTCAGGCCACAGAGGCAGTTGGCGGCTGGCCAGACAGCAGTGCCTTGTGGGACTTGTAGTTTTCCAGCAACAGGCCGGAGTCATGAGTATCAGGAAGAGCTTTGCCCACGACAAGGCTGGCAGGGCTGTTCAGCCAGGGTGATCATTCAACAGGAGAGCCATGTAGGCTTGGTTTCCTGGGGCAGGATGTGGCAGGTGACTGGTTAATGTCACTTTTCTGTGGCATCATCTTGCCAGGGCCCCTGTATGTTAGAATGGTTTGGCCTACCTCTTGGGGGGTAGGCACAGGCTTGAAAGAGCCTGCACCCCTCCCTCAGAAATGGTGCATCCCAACTGCCAAAGCCCAAGGCCTTCACCTGCCCTGTTCCCTCCTGGCCTCCACTGGGGTTAGGCCTGGGACCCCTAAGTCCCTGCACGCCAAGGCTGGCCCCGAGGGGTGGAGGATGTTCTTCAGGCCCCATTCTACTGGGCCCCTGCTGCTCCCGCTGGGCTGATGTGATGTCCCGAAGGGCGCAGCTCCCTGTCCCTGGGTCCAGGAGGAACTATGGCCTCAGAGAGGTGAAGATCCTTTCAGAGCGTTCTCTCTGATTCAGCCCAAGGGCCCTGCCTGACTCAGCAGGCTTTGCTCCCATTTCATAAGTGGACAAGTAGAGATTCAAAGGGTTAAAAGTAGACAGGAGTGGTGGCACATGCCTGTAATCCCAGTACTGTGGGAGGCTGAGGCAGGAGGATTGTGAGTTTGAGTCCAGTTTGGGTAACTGAGTGACTTACTAAGACACGGTCTCAAAATTTAAAAAAAAAAATTCCTGCAAAAAGCCAGTGTCCCACTTGGCCTCAGGAGGGTGGAGGGTCATTCGCACTCCCTTGAGCCTTCTCTGCCTGCCCATAGGAACTGGAGAAGGCCACGGCACGGGGCCAGGAGCTGGGGTCCCGGCTGGAGCACCTGCAGCAGGAGCTGGAGAAGGCAGCGCAGGAGCGCCTGAAGTTTCTTCGGGAGCAGGAGAACCAGCAGCAGAGGTGGGAGCTACGCTGCAGGGGTGGCGAGGGGCAGGGAGAGAGGCTGGGTGCCAATGCTTCTCCTGGCAGGTACCAGGGCTTGGAGCAGCGGCTGGAGGCTGAGCTGCAGGCTGTGGCCACCAGCAAGGAGGTGGCGCTGATGGAGCTTAAGAGCAGGGCTCTGAAGCTGGAAGAGGAGGTGCTCCAGGTGAGGCTGCAGGGAGCTGGGACCTGCCTGCCCCTCCTGCCTGCCCACAGCCCACGTCCAGGCCGCCTGCACCCTTCTTCCCCCGGATCCTTGGCTAACTGCTTGCTTCGCACAGCCCTGGGGCTTCTGGAGGGAGTACTGTGCGGGGAGCCAAGCAGCTGGGTGGCCATCTGGGGATCTGCTCAGCAGACAGAACCTCTGCTCGTGGTGGCTGCTCTGCAGACTCTGGCTCTGGCCCTACCACTTCCCAGTGGCCCAGACACTGACTGTTTCTGATGCCCCAGTGAAGGGGCCAGGCTCACTGGCACGGATCCCTGTGCCACCTCCCCAAATGAACTCCCAGACCTGTCCTTGCAGCTGCGCCAGGGCCCCATGGGAGCTTCTAAGCCACAGATGGCAGTGGCCCAGGGCAGCCGGCTCATAGAGGTGGAGCGCAGTGTGAGTGCGGGACTGTGGGGGTGGGGGCGCTAGGTTGGGGGGAGCTGCCTAGGCACTGCTGACCCCGCCTTCTGGACAGAACGCCACGCTGGTGGCTGAGAAGGCGGCGCTGCAGGGGCAGCTGCAGCACCTGGAGGGGCAGCTGGGGAGCCTGCAGGGCCGGGCCCAGGAGCTGCTGCAGCAGAGTCAGCGGGCACAGGAGCACAGTAGCCGGCTACAGGTGGGTGGCAGTTGGTGCCTGTCCCCTGCTCACTCCCCCTTGCCCTTTGGTTATCATTTTGTGCCACTTCCCCTACCCTGGCCCCCAGCCACCTGCCCCACCTCTGCTCCCTAGTCACATTTGCCCCTCTCCTCTCACCCCAGCCATCCCGGTCTGTACCCCTTCCCCAGCCCCGGCCCCAGCCCCAGCCCTGCCCTGGCCCTCCCACCCTCCCCCATACAGTCTGGCACCACCAGGCTCCACACTGGCTCTCCTTGTCCTCTGCCCCTTGCCCTTGGCCCACTTTTTGGGCCTGGGGTGCCACCGCAAGTTCCTGTTTCCTCCTCCTCCTAGGCCGAGAAATCTGCGCTGGAGCTGCAGGGCCGGGAGCTGCACCAGAAGCTGGGGGTGCTGGAGGAGGAGGTTCGCGCGGCCCAGCAGGCCCACGAGGAGGCTCGAGGGCAGCAGCAGGCCCTGCTGCGGGACCACGAGGCCCTGGTGCAGCTGCAGCGGCGGCAGGAGGCTGAGCTGGAGGGACTGCTGGGCCGGCACCGCGACCTCAAGGCCAACATGCGGGCGCTGGAGCTGGCCCACCGGGAGCTGCAGGGCCGGTGAGCCTCCCCCAAACACCCTGTTCCCTTCCCTGTACCCGCCTGCCTGGACCAGGATCCCTCAGCAGCTCTGACCCACCAGGAAGTACCACAAGGTCACAGTCAGCTCCTCTCTGGGACAACCCTGTGATCTGAATGTCCTCTTGGGAGTCTGGGCCCCTGCATTCTGGGCCAGGCTCACCAATTTGGCAGTGGTGGCACCTGGTGTGGCCTTCTGCCCTGCAGCCTTACCTTGGGAGACCCATGCTCAGGAGATGACAGACCCCTGGGTCCAGGTATCCCAGCACCCATTTGCCATGATCTGGAGCTCTGCAGTCCTCTTGGTCCCTTGCCCATTCGGGTCCCTTGCCCATTCAGGCACGAACAGCTGCAGGCCCAGCGGGCCAGTGTGGAGGCGCAGGAGGTGGCCCTGCTGGCTGAGCGTGAGCGCCTAGTGCAGGACGGACATCGGCAGCGGGGCATGGAGGATGAACTGAGGAGGCTGCAGAGTGAGCATGACAGGTACCTGCCCCTCAGCCTGGCACCTGGTGCGCCCATCTGAAGTTGGTCAGCTGCATTTGTCCCTGTCTCTGCTGTGGGTTCCCTGGCCTGGAAAGAACAGCTATCTTTGCCCCCAAGAGCTCAGATGCTGTTGGCGGAGGTGTCTCGGGAGCGCGGGGAGCTGCAGGGTGAGCGTGGGGAGCTGAAGGGGCAATTGGCAAGGCTGGAGCTGGAGAGGGCGCAGCTGGAGGTGCAGAGCCAGCAACTTCGCGAGTCCAACCAGCAGCTGGACCTGAGTGCCTGCCGGCTGGCCACACAGTGCGAGGTGCTGGGGCCGGGTGGGGGTGGCCACCCCCGGGGGCTGAACGGAGGGTGTCCGGGTCATCGCAAGCCAGGCTCATCCCCGACTGGTCCCAATACCTGCAGCTGCTGACAGAGCTTCGGAGTGCCCAGGAGGAGGAGAACCGGCAGCTGCTGGCTGAGGTGCAGGCCCTGAGCCGGGAGAACAGGGCACTGCTGCAGCGCAGTCTGGAGAGCCGAGACCACCTGCACCGCGAGCAGCGAGAGTACCTGTGAGCAGGCCGCGCCCACGCGGGGTGCCCCGGGGAGCCCCAGGCAAACCACTGGGGCTGACTAGCGCTGGTCATCTCTTCTGTGGCATGGCTGCCCAGCCTGGCTGCCCCAGGCCGCCAGCCCACCCCTCCCTTCCTCCTCCCACCAGGGACCAGCTCAATGCTCTTCGGCGTGAAAAGCAGAAGCTGGTAGAGAAGATCATGGACCAGTACCGAGTGCTGGAGCCCGGGCCCCTGCCCCGGACCAAGTGAGGACCCCCTACACTCCCAGCTCCCTGGGGCTGACACCCTGCCAACCTCCACCCTGCCCACCCCGCTGCCCCCCTGGCCCAGCTCAGGCACAGGCCCCAGTGAGGGTTGGCCTGGTCTTTGCCATCTCTGACACAACCCTCCTCTTCTTTCTTCCTCCCTGTCCTGACCCTCTCTTGTGCCCTCTTGCCCCCAGGAAGGGCAGCTGGCTGGCAGACAAGGTGAAGAGGCTGATGCGGCCCCGGCGGGAGGGGGGCCTCCATGGGGGGCCGCGCCTGGGGGCTGATGGGGCTGGCAGCACCGAGAGCCTGGGGGGCATCCCAGAGACCGAGCTCCCTGAGGGCAGGGAGGCAGATGGGACAGGTGGGTCCGGGGCCAGGGTTTCCCTTCCCTACGCCCCCCACGCGCCCTTGGCCTCTGCCTGTCTGCCTGGCCTGTGGATGTGCTTCTGCCTGCCCAGATGCTTCCAGCAGCTCTGTAGTCTGGGCCCTGCAGGACCCTTCTCGCTGGCACCTTCCTCTTACCTATGCTGCCCCCCACCCAGTCCTACCCCACACAGGGAAGGGGCTGGGACCTGGGAGTGACAGGGGACTTTAAAAGAGGGCATCTGTCTAACAGCAGATTAGGAAACTGAGGCCCAGGAAAGGCAGGTATCTTGGCCAAGGTCACACGGTGAGTTAGTGTCCGAGTCAGCACAGAGCTCAGCCTCTGGGGTGGGGGCTGCCCCTGTCTGCCTGGCCCCTTCTGTGCTCTGCGCCTCTCTCCTGGGCCCTGGGTCCCTTCGCTCCCACCTCCCTGCCAGGGAGGGCCCTCCCTGCACTCTGACACCCCGGGCATGTGCCTCTTGCAGGGGCCCCTTCACCGGCACCCGTGCGCCGGGCCCAAAGCTCCCTGTGCCTACGAGAGACCCTGGCTAGCAGCGGGCAGCGGCGGAAACTCAGTTCCCGATTCCCCACGGGGCGAAGCTCTGAGTCGTTCAGCCCGGGGGACACTCCCCGGCAGAGATTCCGCCAGCGCCGGCCAGGCCCACTGGGAGCACCGAGCACCCACGGCAAAGGTGAGGGGCCAGGTCCCCGCCCCTGTTAGCCCGCTGCTCCCTGTGGGCCCACCATTTGGGGTGAGGGGACGTCCTTCCCATCCCATGTCTGTCCCTGCAAGCCCTGCCTGTCTCTGCCCTGGTCAGTGGGCTGCTTTGTATCCCCAGGTGTGGAATGGGATGGCTCCACCAAGACCCCCCAGGAACATGAAGCAGGTGCCAGCAGGGAGAGTGAGTGGGACCTGGGGAGTGGTGGGCGTCCGTCCTGCCGGGGCCCTGACAGTCCTCACCCATCCATCTTTCACCTGATGATGCTTTTTTACCAAGTGCCGGCTGTGTGCTATTTGGGGACACAGCAAGGACGTGCTGGGGTTGGGAGAGGGTCACACAGTAGACGGTACAGATACAAATAACCACGGCCTGCCACAGCCCTGCCCGATGGAAGTACAATTTGGCTTTTCTAGTCTCGTCTGAGGAAAAAGAGCCCAGTGTGGAGGCAGACACCATCGTCACTCCAACAGTCTGGGAAGCTGAAGGAGGATCACAAGTTTGAGCCCAGCCTGGGCAATTTAGCGAATTATAATAGAGACCTTGCCTCAAAAAAAAAGTGGAAAAAGGGTCGGGGGATGTCACTCAGTGAGAAAGCCCAGGGTTCAATCCCCAGTACTCCCCCTGTCCCCCCAAAGGAAAAACAACAGTTAAAACGAAGCTTCGTAACATGTCTTTTTGGTTTGTTTTGTGAGACAGGGTCTCACTCCACAGTTCAGAGCTCACTGTGTAGCCAAGGCTGGCCTCGAATTTTCCATGATCCTCCTGCCTCAGCCTCCCAAAGTGCTAGGATTACGGGCCTGCACCACGACACCCGGCAATCACATATTTAATTCAGTGTGCTTAAATGATTGCCATCTCAACATGTAGCCAGGGTTAAAAGTCACCAGTGGGTTGTGGGACGTTTTTTCACATTAAGTCTCAGAAGTTTGGCGGCGTTTCACCTGTGAGCACCTGGCGGCTCAGACTTGTATCAGCTGTCCAGCCCCACAGGCGGCCAGACCTGGGGAGGGGAGGGTGGTGGGGGCCACGGTGGTGAGGAGCACTGGAGGAGGAGCAGGAGGTGCAGGGTGTCGGCCTTGGTGGGCCTGAGTCCTGGGAGTGGGTCTGAGCTGAGCCTTTCCCTCCAGGCCTCCAGGAGCAGGAACCGGAGAAACGTCTCCTCGCCCCATCCCTCAGTCAGTGACGCCGTGGGGACAGGGAGCTTGGGAGGCCAGCCCCCTCGCCGCCGGGGTATCAGTGGGGGCCCCGGGCAGCTCAAGAGCTCAGGAGACCAAAGCATTCAGGAGGAATTCTTGGACAAAGAGGCCTGGGCTCGCAGGTCCTCCACGGCCCACTCTAGGGCCCCGAGCTGGAGCTTGGACAACGTGGACAGGGGAGATGGCTGGCCCCCACGAGTGGCCCCGTGCCGCGGCCCTGGCTCTGCTGTACAGCCGCTGCCGAGGAGGCGGTTTCTGGGGGATCCTGCTCGAGAAGGTTGGCAGGAGTGGCCAGGAGAGCCCCCTCTCTGGTCCAGATTGGGAGCCAAGACCCATTCCCTGGGGAGTGTGGCCTAGACTGCTGTCTGGGCCTTTGCCAGGACATGAGAATAAAGCTGAGATGCAACCACTCAAATCTGTGCTGTGTCTGCTGGCTGCATCCGGGTGCCAGGAAGCCATGGCCTGTCTCCTGGCTGGTGGGGGTCTAGCCAGAGGCCTCGCTCTAGATGGGGAGTGAAACACACTGAGGCCCGGCTAGGAGGCTCACTGGAGCCTGGAGGTACCCAGGCTTTCGTGGAGGGGTTAGGCGGCCAGCAGTTGGAGGGCCTGGGGTTTGGCCCTTTTCTCTCCTCCCCATCTTCCTGCCTCCTCAACTTCTCTCTCCACCTCCCCAGGGCTCTCACAGGCAGCGGGCATCGCCTAGTGCCAGGGGCTGCCACAGAGGTGGGAGGGATGGCTGGAAAGGGGCACAATTAGGTTAGGTGGCAGGATGTGAGTCAGGTCACCTGAGGCCACCCAGGGGAGGGTGCGGCTGCTTAGAGCTGAGATGAGGTAGGAGGAATTTAGGGTGGGCCTAGCTGGGAGGGGCGGCCAGTCCTGCCTCCCTGGGCTGACCTGCACAGCCTTACTCCGTCCTGCTGCACAGGACAGTGGGGTCAGGTGACCCGGAGTCTCCAGCAGGCCGAGGGGCTGACAGCTCCTTTCCACAGGCCTAGGTGGGGCCTCAGATGGCTTCCCAGCCCTGGGGGTGGCCCCTGGAGGACTGGCCAGCCGGGGCTGTGGTTCCTGAGCGGGGAGGACTGTCCCTTGTGTCTCAGACTTTCCTTTTTTTTGGTACTGCAAATCAAACTCACAACCTTGTGCTTGCCAGGCAGGTGCTGTGCCACTGAGCTGGAACCTCAGCCCCTCTCTCATTCCCTTTTGGGGCTATTTCCAATACTCTGTTAGCCAGCACACCATGGAGATCCTTGCCAGGGGCCCAGGGGTGAGAGGCACGAGGGGTCTGCGTGCGTGCGTGCGTACGTGCGTGCATGCGTGTGTGTGTGTGTGTGTGTGTGTGTGTGTGTGTGTGCAGGGCGGGAAGCAGCTGGCTAGGGCTGCACACCTTTCAAGGGGACATAGAAACCTTTTATCTGCAGTTTCAAGGAGTGGTCCAGAAGGAGGGAGGGCTCCTTCTCACTGGTGATCAAGATAACTGAACAAAGGCGCTTGGGGCTGGCTCTGGGGGAGGGGTGTGTGCATGTCTGGGTGGGCTTCCATCCTGGAGCTTGGGGCGAGCACTCCTGGTGCCCTCATGCAGAGGACTGCGGGCTTCCTGGTAGACACCTGGCTCTGGGTGCAGCCGCAGCTTGAGCGATCCAGCCGCAGAGCTCACCCAGAGTTTCTGCAGCTCCCGGGAAGGCCAGGTGGGGTCTCTGAGTGCACATCCTGGATGCTGGGCCCAGCTCAGGAGCCGGCCCCCCACCCCCTCTGCTGTTTGCCCACCCTCAGCCTTGTGCTGTCACGTTCCAGCAGCCTGACTCAGACCTCACGGGGCGGGCCGGGGAGCCGGGAGGCGGTGCTGGGCGCCTGCTCTGCCCCAGAGGCGGCACCAGGAAGCGCCCGCCCCGGCCTGAGCCGCCATGTAACCGGCGCCACCCGCCCGGAGCCCTAGCTGCGCGGGCCCCAGCGACCCATCGGCCATGGGGGACGAAGATGAGGAGGAGGGCTGCGAGGTGGAGCTTCGGATCACAGAAGGTGGGGGTGAGGGGCCTGGCGATGGCTGTCCAGGCGGCAGGGAGGGGTCAGGGACTGGCTGTGCTCATTCCCCACCCTGTGTGTGCAGCCAATCTGACCGGGCATGAGGAGAAGGTGAGCGTGGAGAACTTCGAGCTGCTCAAGGTGCTGGGCACGGGAGGTGAGGACCCTGTGCGCTGGGAAGGTGTCCCAGGCATGGTGCTTTGGGCCTCCTACCCACACGTCCGCTGGGGCCTGGGCCAGGCCACTGGGGAGGCCCCCCACCCTTTCCCGGCATGGCCTGCCCTGCCCGCCCTGCCCTACTGTGCCAGGGTTTCATGCCCACTTGCAAGGCGCTCCATGGCAAGGTCCTGTGTGTGCATGGCCCCTGCTGGGATCTACCAGCCTCCTCAGGGGCCTGCACCCCTCCCAAGTGGTTTGCACACCTCCTCTCCTTCTCCTGAAGGGAGAGCCCCTTCCCACAGTTTGCAAACTCCCAGCTCCCGCCTGCACACCCCTCCGCCAGCCCCAGCGCGCCTCTGGCTCGCTCACATTTGCATCCCTTCTCCTCCCTCTGATTTTCTCAGGTTTGCACCTGCCCCACCCCCACCCCGCCCCGCTGCAGGCCTCCTGGGTTTGCCCATCTCCTCCTTGGTTTTGCCGAGCTTCCTCCAGGGATGTGCACACCTTTCCCATAGAGATCTCTGCCAGTGTTCTGCACACCTGCCTCTCACCTCCAATCTGCACATCCCGCCTGAGCTGGCACCATCACTAGCCCCAGCCATCCGCCCCCGCCTCCCACTCACCATCCACCCTCTGCCCCATCGCCACTCCCACAGCCTACGGGAAGGTGTTCCTGGTACGGAAGGCAGGCGGGCACGATGCGGGGAAGCTATATGCCATGAAGGTGCTGCGCAAGGCGGCGCTGGTGCAGCGCGCCAAGACCCAGGAGCACACGCGCACAGAGCGCTCGGTGCTAGAGCTGGTGCGCCAGGCGCCCTTCCTGGTCACACTGCACTACGCCTTCCAGACGGATGCCAAGCTGCACCTCATCCTGGGTGAGGGTGCACCACACGCTGGCCTGGGGTGGGGGGTACACAGGAGCAGGCAAGGCGGTGGTCTGGGCCGGTCCTGACTTCCATGGCACCCCCAGACTATGTGAGCGGTGGCGAGATGTTCACCCACCTTTACCAGCGCCAGTACTTCAAAGAGGCCGAGGTGCGTGTGTACGGCGGGGAGATCGTGCTGGCCCTGGAACACCTGCACAAGGTGGGTGAGGCCCTGGCCTCCTGGCTGCGCCATGGTGCCTGGGCCTGGGCCTGATGGGCGGCCTACAAACACGGCAGGGTGGGGTCTCCCCTGGGCCTCTGGGGGCTGCTTGATGGGGTCTCCTCCCTGGCTTCTCCTTGGAGATTTCCTCTCACAGGGAACTTAGGGTTGCCCCTACCACACTTCCTCAAATGGTGGCCTCCTGTGTCAGGCCCCAAGGCCTCCTGGAACCGGGTTCTTCACACACTCTGCTCTCCTCTTCCCGGGTCCTTGGGGTCCATCCCATGGGGGCTTGTCCCATGGGGGCTCGTCCTTTGCTTTATGCCTTCAATGGCTTTTCTTAGCTCAAGGCCCAGTTCTGCCCTGGCCACTCCTGCCCTAGAGGCCGCTCTGCAGCCAGAAGACCTCTCGGGTGTCTCTTATCCTGGGCCTGGTGCTGGACGAGAGCTGTAGGCACTGGGGAGGGCCTTAGGTGGACGTCTCAGTGGTCCTCCTGTTCCTAACAGCTGGGCATCGTCTACCGAGACCTGAAGCTGGAGAACGTGCTCCTGGACTCGGAGGGCCACATTGTCCTCACGGACTTTGGGCTGAGCAAGGAGTTCCTGACGGAGGAGGTGAGTGGGCCCGTGCAGGCTTCTCCTTCCTGCTTGTGTCTTCCTGCTCCACGCCTGCGGCCTGGGGGTGCGGAGTGAATAGACCCAGAAGTTCCCACCGCTCGACCCTCCAGCTGCACAAGTTGAGTGAGTCCTGCTCTGAGCCTCGGGCGCCGCTAGGGCCCAGGAGCGGCCGGGATGTACAAACCGGTCTTCTCGTCCTCCCAGAAAGAGCGGACCTTCTCCTTCTGCGGCACCATCGAGTACATGGCCCCTGAGATCATCCGGAGCAAGGCAGGGCACGGCAAGGTGGGCTGGTGAGGGCCGGGTGGGCAGTGGGTGAGAGGCGGGCGGGGGCCTGGAACCTCACTGCGCCCGGCCCCGGCCCCACAGGCTGTGGACTGGTGGAGCCTGGGCATCCTGCTCTTCGAGCTGCTGACGGGCGCCTCACCCTTCACGCTGGAGGGCGAGAGGAACACACAGGCCGAGGTGTCGCGGTGAGCGGGGCCCTACTGGAGGGCAGCGCGGGGCTGCAGGGCCTGCCTGGGCTGGGCTGGGGAGGGGGCTTGCTGCCCCTGACACCCACTCATCCTCCCAGACGGATCCTGAAGTGCTCCCCTCCCTTCCCTTCCCGGATCGGGCCTGTGGCACAGGACCTGCTGCGACGGCTGATGTGCAAGGACCCAAAGAAGCGGCTGGGTGCGGGTCCCCACGGGGCACAGGATGTCAAGAACCATCCTTTCTTCCAGGTGAGGCTGCCGCTGCTGCTCTGGGTGGGAGGACACAGGAGGGACCGACTGAGCCCAGCCAGGTCCCTCTGCGGGGAGGCCCCTTGCAATCAAGAAAGGAAGACTAAAAACGAAGGCCAGACCATGTCAGTAGTGGCCAGGTCTCACTATGCATTCAGGCTGGCCTTCACCTTGCTCATATAGTCTAGGCTGGCCTTGAACTCACGGCGATCCTCCTGCCTCAGCCTCCCGAGTGCTGGAATTACAGGCATGCGCCATCATGCCTCATTCCTATCCATCTTCAGGGAGGTTGGGCAGGTGTTTTCCTGGAGGAAAAAACTTGAGGTTCATTGGCTGTCAGGCCTGGTAGGTACTTGAGACTGGGCTGGTCAGGCCTTTCATGAGACAGACAGAGAAGGCACAGGAAGTGGTGCAAAGCTGGGGTCTGATCTCTAGATAGCTTTTTTATTGGCCTAAAGGAGTGCTGAGACTCACGCTTCTGTCTTCTAGCACCCACCCAGGGGTCTTCCTCTTTTTCTTGCACAGTCTATGGGCCTGCAGTTCAGAGGGACACTGGTCAGCCCACTGGGAGTCTGGTCACTGCCGAGTGCACACCCCCAGGAGTGTGTGCACCATGCAGTGCTCTGGGCCTCGCTGTGACAGCCTGCTGGGGTTGGCCCTTGGCCTGCCTTTACTGATGCAGAAAGTGCGGTTTGCAGAAGTCACTTGCCTAAGTCACCCAGCGGGTCGTGATGGGTCTCACATTTGCCAGAGTTTGGGGTGGTCATGGCTGCTCTGGCTGTGGGAGCGGTCCCAAGTCTCCTGGGCGGCCTCACCCGGGAGATGTTGTCTCAGACAGGACCTGGCTTCCCACTGAGGCTGTGGCTTTGCAGTGTGTGAGGGGTCACTGAGCTGGTCGGTTTCCTGCAGAGAATCCCTGGGGCCCACCCGAGGGTGCTGGAAGGGGGCCCTGGAGCAGGCCAGAAGGATGGATGCTCGGCAGGGCTCCCTGCATCTGCCCTCTCTCCGGACGGCCTCTTTGGTGACAGCAGAGCTGAGGTCCCTGGTGAAGGATCAGGGGCCTCCAATCTGAGTCAGGTTTCTCCTATGTGTGTGTTAGGAAGTCCCCCTCAAGGTAGCCGCTGGGAGGTCAGATGGACAGTGACCTGAAGGAGACAGAGGCAGCTTTCTTCTCCTCATATAAAAGAAATCTGGAAATTGGCGGCCAGGGCTGTGTGACATTTTCACTGTGTCATGGTGTCTTCAGGAATCCAGGCTCCTCCTTTCTGCTCTTTTACTATTGTTATATTATTATTATTAGTAGTAGTAAGTTGGTGATACATAAGGAATACATTCCTGGGGAGGAGTCAGCATGTGCACACATTGCACCTTAAACTCCCTCCCTCCTTCCTTCCTCCCTCCCTCCCTCCCTCCCTCCCTCCCTCCCTCCCTCCTTTCCTTCCTTCCTTCCTTCCTTCCTTCCTTCCTTCCTTCCTTCCTTCCTTCGCCCCTTCCTCCTTCCTCCTTCCTCCTTCTGTTCTTAGCACGCACCCTCCTTGCCCAGGGCCTCTGACTGCCATCTAGGCTGCTTGCCAGACAAGAAGTAGAGGGATGGAGGGCGAAAGAGCTCCTATCAGCTCTGTATCTCACACTCAAAGCTCTTTTCCTGGACTCCTGCTTGACAGTTTTTGCTTACACGTGGCTGGGTACCCTTAACCGCAAGGACACATTTGTAAAATGGTGTCTTTTGGTTGTGTATACTGGTTTCTGGAATAAAATTGAGACTACAGGGCCCATGGATACTGGGCAGGTGATGAGCGGATTCTGTCCCATCGGCTCACACATCAAAGGGTGTGTTTTCACCCCTGTAGTGAAGTGTCCTGGGAAAAGTGTCTGGCTTCAGGCAAAGCTGCATCCAGGTGCTGAAATGATGTTTCTTGGTTTTGATTTTCTTTCTTTCTTTCTTTCTTTCTTTCTTTCTTTCTTTCTTTCTTTCTTTCGTGTTTTGTTGCATTTTGTTTTTATTTCTGCAGTATTTGGATTGAACCCAGGGTCTTTGTTCTGAGTCGCAGCCCCAACCTTATTTATTTATTTATTTATTTATTTTTGGTACTTGGGATCAAACTCACTCTTGCCAGGCAGGTGCTTATGCTGCCAGGCTAAACCCCTAGCCCTTTGGCTCTGCTTTTCTGCCTGGGGACCTCACCATTAGATTTTAGGTGAGTCCATAGCAGTTCCAAACCCACATCTTCCCAGATTTAAATCCAGCAGGAGAAAAAAAAACACCTTCTTTTTCGTGCCAGTTCTATTAAAGTTCCAGAACGAAGTGTGGTGGGGTGGCAGTTCTCCAAGAGGAGCGGGGTTCTGTTACCAGACAGAGGGAAGTGGAAGTGGGGCAGGGCGGGAGGAAGACTCCACCTCGAGTGCCAGAGGTGCCTTGCCTCTCGGGCAGCGCCCAGCGAGGGGCCACAGAGGGCGGCTCTCCAGCTCCTGCCTCGATCCTCCCCTCTGACTCCGTTTCTCCAGGGTCTGGACTGGGCTGCGCTGGCTGCCAGGACGATTCCGGCCCCATTTCAGCCCCAGATTCGCTCAGAGCTGGACGTGGGAAACTTCGCAGAGGAGTTTACTCGGCTGGAACCTGTGTACTCACCCCCCGGCAGCCCCCCACCTGGGGACCCCCGAATCTTTCAGGTGAGTGAGGACTCATGGGACCCAGATGCTGGATGGGGCTGCCTGCCTCTGCCCCCACTGGCCGGGGACACTGCGTAGGCTCTGTGTCCTTGAGACCAGCATCTACCCCAGCCCCCTGCCCTAGGGGTGCTGGAACTGTCAGTCAACAGAGGCTGCCACGGCTCATGGTTTGTCTTTAAACCTCACGTTCATTTTTCTGCTCTGGGCACATCTCTGCGTCCTTGTACACTCGGTTCCTCTACTTGGAATGCTCTCCTGATGGTACTCACCTGCCACTGACCAAGTGCCATCCTCCGCTCACCCTGACCACTCACCTGCCCCTTATGCACCAGCTCTCTGCAGACCACGTCTTCAACTGAGCAGTTTGTTATCTTGTGTCCTGACTGACTCTTCTGGAAGTCCCCTTGTGGGGGCAGGACCTTGCGTCCCTAGGCTCAGCTGGGGGCCTGGGCTGCAGGACGTGGTCCACACAGGTTAAATAAGAACAGACCAACATCAGTATGATGGGCCAGCTTCCCCTGTGAAACTCAGAATGGATTACACAGTGCACGGATGTCCCTGGCTGCCCTGTCTCAGTCTAATAAGAAAAGTCCATCTGTTACGCATTCTCGTAATGATTCAAAAAAATATGTTTAGGGCCTGTTCAGTGGTGCGCACCTGAAGGCCCAGCTCCTTGGTTAGCTGAGGGAGGAATATGAGAAGTTTGAGGCCAGCCCAGGCCACTTAGCAAGACCCTGTTTCAAGTCCTAATAACAAGGGTTGGGGGTAAGGCCCCTTGATGGAGCGCTTGCCTACCATTTGGGAGGTTCATGCAAAGCAATTGAATGAACAAAGCCAGCTGAAACCCAGTGTGTACTAAGCAGGTAACTGTGCCAGGGAGCTGTGTGGGCCCAAGCCTGCCCGCATGGTGCTTGTGGTCCAGTGCACAGAGGGGTGCATTTTTAAGACAAAACAGCACACAGTTAAAATTACCCTTGAAAATCTCCGAAGTTGCCAGGATCCTTAGGAAAGGCAAACAATTGACTTCGGTTTTTTTTGTGTGTGTCCTCAGTGGCTCCGCTTTGCGGAGGAAGCCAAAGCCTGGATGGAAGAGGAAGAATAAAGTTTTTTCCTCTTCTCCAGCAGATAGGGTTGACTTCTTACAAGCTAAGGGTGTGTGACATCACCCCACAGTCCCTTCCAGCAGTGGCCCATTGTTTTCTGGGTCACTCACTTGTGCCAGGCACATTGGTGGGGGGATAACTGACCAGAGAGGTGGGGATCACAGACTGTGGAGAGCCGGGCGTGGCCCCCAGTGACGAAAAGACAAAAGGAAATAGAATGTGTTTGTACTTCCTTTTTTTTGGCACAAGGAGTCGAACTCAGGACCTCACACTTACCAGGCAGGTGCTTGTGCCACTGAGCTATATCCTGGGCCCTGTTCTTGTTTTTTGAGACAGGGTTTCACTATGTAGTTCAGGTTGGCTATGACCTCACTTTGTAGCCCAGGCTGGCCTTGGACT
The DNA here is from genome assembly GCA_004027455.1 of Hydrochoerus hydrochaeris. Classification (NCBI taxonomy): domain Eukaryota; kingdom Metazoa; phylum Chordata; class Mammalia; order Rodentia; family Hydrochaeridae; genus Hydrochoerus; species Hydrochoerus hydrochaeris. Next base: position 11,115 of record PVLA01005760.1, on the reverse strand, counting down.
ATGAGTGATCCTCCTGCTTCAGCCTCCTGAGTGCTGGGATGGTGGGGGTGCGCCACCATGCCTGGCCCTCACTTCCTTTGTGTACCAGGATGCCTTCACCCCAGGTCTTCCCTCACTTTCTCCCCGCGAGGTCAGAGCCTCCTGGGGCTCCTCACCTGCATGCCCACCCTGCCACCCCACAGGGATACTCCTTTGTGGCGCCCTCCATCCTGTTTGACCACAACAATGCGGTGATGACTGATGTGCTGGAAGTGTCCGGTGCTGGAGACCGGCCAGGCCGGGCAGCAGTGGCCAGGAGTGCCATGATGCAGGTGGGCCATGCTGGGCCGGGGGAGGTCTTTGTGTGTGGCTCCCCCGTGGGCCCTCTGATACACCCTTCTGGCCTCCAGGACTCGCCCTTCTTCCAGCAGTATGAGCTGGACCTGCGGGAGCCCGCGCTGGGCCAAGGTAGCTTCTCTGTGTGTCGCCGCTGCCGCCAGCGCCAAAGTGGCCAGGAGTTTGCAGTCAAGATCCTCAGCCGCAGGTGAGTGCCTGGCGCCAGGGGCCTGGGTGAGCCAGGTTGGCCTCTCTGACGCCCTGCCCCTCCGTCACCAGGCTGGAGGCGAACACACAGCGCGAAGTGGCTGCCCTGCGGCTCTGCCAGACTCATCCCAATGTGGTGACGCTGCACGAAGTGCATCACGACCAGGTGGAGTGGCCAGCAGGCACTGGGGAGGAGGCCCGTGTTTGGGAAAGAGGGACAGGGTCTGATGCGGGGACGTGGGGACCAGGGAGTCGCTGGAGGTGGGATCCGCGGGGAGGAGGGCCTGAGCATTGGAAGGCGGGTCCGAGGAGGGCCGGCGTCGTCTGTCCTGGGTGGTGACCGTGGTCACGTGCGCCCCGCCCATAGCTGCACACCTACCTGGTCCTGGAGCTGCTGCGGGGCGGGGAGCTGCTGGAACACATCCGCAAGAAGCGGCACTTCAGCGAGTCCGAGGCCAGCCAGATCCTGCGCAGCCTCGTGTCGGCCGTGAGCTTCATGCACGAGGAGGCCGGTGTCGTGCACCGCGACCTCAAGCCCGAGGTGGGCGCCGGCCCAGGGTTCCGTGGGAGGACGGGGGGGGGCGGGCACGGGTTGGGGGTTGCCTCTGACCCCCAGTGCTGGCCACCCTCGCAGAACATCCTATACGCCGATGACACGCCAGGGGCGCCGGTCAAGATCATCGACTTTGGGTTCGCGCGGCTGCGGCCCCAGAGCCCCGCCGGGCCCATGCAGACGCCTTGCTTCACGCTGCAGTACGCGGCTCCCGAGCTGCTGGCACAGGGCGGCTACGACGAGTCCTGCGACCTCTGGAGCCTGGGCGTCATTCTGGTATGGCCCAATCCCGGGGACCCCCGAGGGGCTCCGGATGCGCAGCCGCCGGGGCAGGGGACCAGGTGGCCTCCCTGGGGGTGGTCGGGTTCCCTCTGAGGCTGGGATCGGAAGGCAGGGGGCCGCGGGCTGGGGCAGGCACTGGCTCACGGAGGGTAGAAATCTGCGCCCCCACCTGGGGCACCAGGAGCTAGGCCGCGGGGAAGGCGAATGGCTCTGCGGGCCCAACGGGGTCCAACTCGTTCCCCTCCCCCGTCTTCCTAGTACATGATGCTGTCGGGACAGGTCCCCTTCCAGGGGGCTTCAGGCCAGGGCGGGCAGAGCCAGGCGGCGGAGATCATGTGCAAGATCCGCGAGGGCCGCTTCTCCCTGGCCGGGGAGGCCTGGCAGGGTGTGTCGGAGGAGGCCAAGGAGCTGGTGCGAGGTGCGCCGCGGGGCTGGAGGGGAGGCCCTGTGTGGTATTCCTGCTGCGGCGGGTGGGGTCCCCGGATCCCCTGTTTGGACGGGAGGCGTGGGGTGGGGGAGGGGAGTGGGGCTGTGGAGACCTCTCCAGGGCGCAGCCTGCACCCCAGGCCTCCCCCATCACTTCATCGCCTGCCTCCAGGGCTCCTGACTGTGGACCCCGCCAAGCGGCTGAAGCTCGAGGGGCTGCGGGGCAGCTCGTGGCTGCAGGACGGCAGCGCGCGCTCCTCGCCCCCGCTGCGCACGCCCGACGTGCTGGAGTCCTCGGGGCCGGCGGTGCGCTCGGGACTCAACGCCACCTTCCTGGTAGGGAGCGCGCTGGGCGGCGCCAGGGCCTGCAGAGCTGGGGGGGGACAGTTTGGCCCCGGCCCGAGGGGCTCCCGGGCCCTTCGGAGCTGGGGCGCGCGGGGCGCTGACCCTCGGCTTCCACCAGGCGTTCAACCGCGGCAAGCGAGAGGGCTTCTTCCTGAAGAGCGTGGAGAACGCGCCGCTGGCCAAGCGCCGCAAGCAGAAGCTGCGCAGCGCGGCCGCCGCCCGCCGGGGCTCCCCCGCCCCCGCCGCCGCCGCCGCCAAGGGGGCTGCCCGCCGACCCAACGGGCCCCTGCCCTCCTCCTAGCCCCTCGGGGCCGGCCCGGGTCTAGGAGTGGCCTTCCCGCCCCCACCCACTCCCCGACAGAGCAGAAGTATTTTTATAAGCAGAGCATTTTTACAAAAAGGTCTAACCAGGTAGTTAAGGCTTCAGGGAAGGGGGGGCCTGCCGCAGACTGGGGGTGTGGGGGGGCCTCGCCCCGGCAGGGGGCCCCTCTCAGGGGGCTGCGCCATCGCCATTGGAAAGGCTCCTCCCCACTCCTAGCCCTGAGTTGCCACGGAAAGAAACCGGGACCCCTCCCCTGTCCTCTTCTGAGGCCTTGGAAGGGGGTGCCCTGCAAGACGTCACTTTATGGACTGTGTGTGCAATTCTGTCCGCCAAAGACCTGTGTGGGGTTGAGCTAGAGAGCCGGGGCGGGGCTCCAGGAGCATTTTTTGGGCTCACTTTATGTCACCTGCTTCTCCCCTGTTGGGGCTGAGGAGGGAGGTAGCAGCCCCTAAAAGGGGAGACCCCCTTGTTGCCCACCCACTCCCCTTTGGCACAGCTGCTCCTGGCCGGGGGTGGGGTCTTGGGGGCCTGAGCTGGGCACCCACCAGTCACTGCCCTGCCCGTCCAGGCTGTGCCTTTGACTTTGAAATAAAAGTCTACCCAGTGCTGTGTGTGGCATCTGTGTACTTGGGGCTGTAGTGTGGGTATCTGGGGCAGAAGGACTGCTAGCCAGCAGAGAAGAGGGACCGGCAGGGTCTTCAGGGACAAGGGTGTATCTTTGTCATGGATATTTTAAACATTTAATTTTTTTGAGTCGATGTCTTGCTAGGTAGTTCAGCCTGGTCTTGAACTCACTGTGTAGCTCAGGCTGGTGTTGATTCCCCAGTGATCCTCCTGCCTCAGCCTCCTGAGTTCTGGGATGACAGGAGTGCGCCACCATGCTCGGCTCTAGTCCTTGGCATTTGATGTGGGCAGGAGGAGAGCCAAAGTCTCACTCAGGTGTGTAACCTGGACAGCTCCATCATGTATCATCTAGCAATCTCTTGTTTGTTGAAAACCCAAGTTAAACTTGCTTAAGTAAAACACAGGATTAAAAAAAAATTCTTTGTAAGTACACAGTGCAGTGGTAGCTTCAGGTAAGGTCTGATCTGGATTCAAACACACCCTCAGCTCTTTATTCTGTTTCCTTCCGGAGGCTGCAATCTGGGAGACTCTGCCCACAGGCTCAAAGTGCAGATCAGCTGCTCCAGAGGCCAGAGATTGAAAATCTGGTGACAGGGTATTTGATGAAGATGCTGTCACTAGATTGCAAGGCCAGTGTCCCCAAGGGAAGTCCTGAGCCATACTCAGGTTGGATCCACTTTGGTCATGTACTAGAGATGCCATGTACTGAGAGATCCAGCTAGTGAACTTGCTCTATGGAAACTCACTGGGTGGCGAGCAGGGGTAGGGCTTGGTCCAGGGGCGTTCAGCTGGACCAGGCTTGCCTCAGAGGCCCTCACCGTGGTCAGAGTAGCATGGCATGGCAGAGTCTCAGGGAGTGTTCGAGGCTCCTCTCTGGGTGATGCTTGCTGTGCGGCTGTGGGCATGAGGCAGTTGTGGCCCAAGGACCTTATCTGGACCCCAGGTTGAGTCTTTGTCCATTTAATATGGGTGAGCTGGACAACACCTTGAGGTGCCTCCCGTAGAGCTCCCCCCATAGCTGCCCTTCGGGGCCCTCCAGTGGACCATCTCTGCTTGTCCTGAGGTTTGCGTCTTGGAAGATACTTGGGGTCTGGGGAATTTGCGCTGGGGCCCCAGAGGTGCCAAGGTTTGGAGAAAGCCAGGCAGGTGTTGATTTGGTGGGCAGTAGGGCCTTGTGGAGTGGGTTGGGGCACCTGGGTGGTATGGGAATACCCAGCTGTGTTCTCTCTTGGTGGGCTGAGAAGGCCCGGAGGTCCCAGGACCAGGCTTCCAGGAGGGGACAAGGGGACAGTGTCTGGTTCTGAGTCCTGTGTTCCCTGCTGTGCCCAGGCCAAGTCAGCAGATAGCCCCAGGCTTCCCCATGTGCCCACAGGAGGAAGCTGAGAACCAACAGCTAAAAGCGTGTGGGCTCTCACCGAGATTTGCTGAGCTCTTTCTGCGTTCAGTCCCTCCTGAGCGCTCCGCGGGGAAATCTTTTAAGGACAGGCGAGCGTCCCATTTCACTGCACGTTCCTGCACTGTGTGACCCTTTAAAAATCTTTGCAAGTTGGATGGGTTCAAAGCTTTCTCTCATCCTCAGCTCCTCCACCTCTCACGGCCACGCTATGAAAGAGATGTCCTGAGCCTTTCGTGGCTGAGGGACCTGGGGCTCGGAGGCTGGAGCTGGGAGAGGGGAGTGGAGGAAAGAGCTGGCTTTGATCGGAATCCTGCCTGCTTTGCGGGGCCAGGGAGCCTGCAGGTGGGCTGCAGGTGGCCTAGTGTGAACCAGCAGAGTGGACAGGACAGAGTGGGCAGCGGCTGGGAAGTAGGGAGGCCAGTGATCAGGGTCTTCTGATCTCCAGCTTTTCCTCCTCCTGTGCGCCACACCGGGGAGGGAACCCAGGGGCTCATGTATGCCAGGCAAGTGCTTCTGCCCTGAGCTACCCCCTGCTTCTACCCCTGAACTTTGGCCTCTGACCAGCCCGGCCTTCTTACAAGGACGCTGTCTCTTTCAGGAGTGCTGAGACACCTCACCCTCCTGCCCTGGCCTCGATTTCCACTCTTGCTTGGGGTCCCTTCTCCATGTCCAGCAGCCCTGTGACCCTCCCGGTCCCTCCCAGCCACTGCTATTGTTAGAACTGAAGCTGGGGCTGCGGGCTGCAGCCTGGCCCCCGGTAACTGCTGTTTAACTTGGGGCGAGTTGCTTCTCCTTCATTATTTTTTAGGGGTTGTAACCAAGTCAGGTAGGAGCTGTGGAATGAAGACATCCTTGTGCCAGTCTGGGTGCTGGGCTCTTGTTGGTCAGTCGTTAGGACTGCAGCCGTGGGCAGACTTCCTGGGAGGTCTGATCAGCTTGAGCTGATCGGGGTCCTGCTGCCACCACAGGCAGGGCACAGGTTTCCAGGTGCCAGCAGCTCCAGCCACTCCGTCACTCCCCCTGCACTGTCCCTCTTACATCCTCCTGACTCCCCTACGCGCTTGAGGTTGTGACTGGTGTGAACACTGCCGCACGTAACTGGGACTGTGAAACATCAGAGATGCTTCTTGAATTTTTCTTGTTTCAGCCATGTGTGGTGGCACATGCTTGTCATCCCAGCATTCTAGAGGCTGAGGCAAGAGGATTGCTGGGAGTTGGAGGCCAGTCTGGGCTACAGAGTTCAAGGCCAGACTGAGCCATATAGCAAGACCTTGTCAAAAACAAAACAAAAAAAAACCCAAAAACAAAAACCCAAAGTTTTGCTTCAAAAATTTAGTTTTTGTGAAAAGATAAGTTTGTATAATTGAAAATTCAAAGGACACAAAAGGATACCTATAAAAATTCTTCCACATGCCCTGACACTCAGCAATGTGGTCTTCAGGACTTGTAAAAAAACGTGTATAATAAACAGCTGGTGTGTGGTCAGTAGTAAGGCGCTTGCTTTGTGGACACGAGGCCCACACCCACTTCCCTATCACAGTGAATACTACTTTTAGGGAAAAAAGTTAGAAAATACAAAAGGGGAAAACATTATCTGGCATTATTCTCCGTAGCTAAGCTGTGTTCCTTACCATTTTAGTGTATGCACTTGGCAGTTTTTGTTTTGTTCTGTTCTGTTTGACATGGGGTCTTGCTATGGAGTTCAGGGTGATTTTGAACTCACTTTGTAGCCCAGGCTGGCCTCAAACCTCCTGCCTCGGCCTCTGAGTGCTGGGATTACTGATGTGTGCCCCCATGCCGGCCCGATTTTTCTTTATTGATATGGATTTTAATTGAAATAGTGTCAGCATGTAAATAGCTTGTCTCGAACTCAGAAACTGAATGTGAGTCCCTTCCTGTGTCCACAATTCTGTCACCTTCTGCTTTACAGTCAGACAATGCTCTATTATACGGGCAGGGTGTAATTCGTCCGCCGCTGTTTCTACTTTTGGCTACTTGGACAGTTTTCAGTTCCATGCTATTTTTACCAGTGCTGCAGGGAACATCCTTGGGCCGGCATCTTTGCTCACCTGTCTGCCTATTCCCCCAGGAGGCTTGGAGTGGACATACTGAAGGATATGGCCGGATGGGTGGGTTTTAAGGGTCTTGTGTGCCTGGCCTCCAGGAGATCCTGTTATTTCCTGTGACCAGCAGTAACGTGGGCAGGGACCAGGAAGCGCTGTCTCCTTTAAGGTGAGGTGTCACCTCTGCCCCGCAGAGCGAGTCCTTGTGGCTTTCTCTGGACAGCTGACATGGCTGGGCTCTTGTCTCTCTGCCCCAAGGTGTGGCTGGCCCTGGGGGTGGGGTGGGGTGAGCCCTGCTTCTTGGGCTGGTGGAGTGTGAGGGGGTGTGATGGTGTGTGTGTGTGTGTGTGTGTGTGTGACATGGGGGCTCCAGGAAGAGCCAGGCAGTGAGGGCTGCCATGGGGGAGTCTGGGAGCAGCGCCATGGGGGTGTCCACACCGCATCCTGCCCTTCTGCTGTGTGGGCATCCCAGGGCCGTCCAGGATTGCTGAGGGACTCACACACCCAATGCGCTCAGGCCACGTGGTCCTTAGGTCGTCCCTCTGGAGCTGGCCTGGACTGGGGACTGGTGGGGCCTGGCCTGGCTGTCCCCTGGTGCTGTCACTGTGGCGGAAATGTCTCTGTCCCCTGCCCCCTGCCTGGCCGGGAGTGGGTGGGGTGGGACACCTTTGCACGCCTGAGTACATGGGTGTGCACGTGTGCGAGCGTGGGTATCAGTGTGGGAAGATGGATGAGTGACCCTTTGGGTGCTGGAGAGCCTGTGTGAGCCTGGGGTGTGTGTGAGCGCAGCCCGAGAGTGTGATTGTGTAAGTGTGTGGGTGTGCACGTGTGCTGTGAAGGTGAGTGTGACCACGTGTGACAGCGTGACTCTGATGTGTGAGCTTACTGTGTGTTCACATGTGGAAGTGTGCGTGTGCATGAGTTTCCTGTGCTCTCTGAGGGTCGCACAGCTGTGGGGGGTCTGTGTCGGGTCCTTTTCTGTCCTGTCTCTCCCCTCCTGGGACGGGAACTCTGTCATAGCATGGGGTGGGGGTGCAGGCCCTGCCCGCACAGACGGGGCACTCTTGGCCCTGGGGGCGACCGCAGCTGGCTGTAGAGCCAGCAATAGAGCAGAGGACAGGGCCCGGCTGGGTGGTCCATCTCCAGGCCTCGGCTGTGGCTTAGCGGAGAAGGAAGGGCTGTGGCCAGGGAGGCTGGGGCGTGGGGACCAGGACGGACACCACGGTGGCCTTGGGAGCCTCTGGCCTGCTTGTGAGGGAGCAGTGCCTCCCCGGGAGTCTCCCGGCCTGACCGGAGCCCCACCTTCCTACAGGGGCCCCAGCCCTGCTGAGCCGGCCAGGGTGCTCCTGTGGGGCCACAGCAGCAAGCAGGCAGCATGCCAGCACCCCATGCCCCAGTCCTCCGAACTGTCTACTCCCCCCCAGCGTGCTTGGGGCGGGGGACCTCGGGGAGCCCCTGCAGTGCCCCCTGTTGGAGATGTTGGCACCTCCTTCTCCCCGGGGCCCAGCCTCGGGCTCAGGAGGCAGCTGTGACGCTGACACAGGATTTGGGGATAGGTGTGCTTCCCATGGAATGGGAGATGGGCTGGGGAAGGGGGGCGCGCGTGGAGAAACCCCAAGAGTAATCGAGGATTTGTGGCACGGTGTCTCTGCCGCGCCGCTCTGCTCAGGCCGGTCCTCAGACTCACCTCACGCATTCTGCGCACTTGCTCCCCCTTCGGTTGGACACACCGCTCCCTTCTCTTGGCCGGGCTGGTGCTGCTTCATCCTTCAGTGCTGACCTAGAAGCTGCCAACTCAGAGTAGCCTTGCTGGACCCTGAGATTGGTCCTGGAGCACCCCCACTCCTGGGGCTGCCTGTCAGTCTCCATTTGTCCTCTCCACCCACCACTGTTCCCCGGAACTGCATCATTCCTGGTCCATGGCGGGGAGTCATTGGTGTTTGATGAGTGAATACATAAGCACACTTGCTGATCCAGCATTCCCTAGCAATTCTTCAGTTGAACCTATGGAAACCCTAGTTAAGCCTCTGGGCTGGGGCAGACCCTGGTTGTAACTGCTGTCCCCACCCGGGTGTCAGGGTGGAATGATCCTCTGGACTGGCCAAGTTGTCCTGCAGGTCCTGTGTTTGTCTGGAGGCTGCTAACATCACAGTAACCCTGCTACCCGCATGCTGGGTGACCCGGGGGAAGTCACACTTCCTCTCTGAGCCTCGGCTTCTTTATCTGTCTCTTGAGATGGGAGGACATCATCCCTGCTCGGGTCCCTTTCTGTGGGCTGGCCGGGTGGGTGGCCCTTGGGTTTCAACCAGAGCAGCTCTGCTCTTTTCTCTTCCTTGCCCTGGGGTTGAAAAAGGTCCTTGATGTAAAAAGTGGTTAACAAATCCCTCTGCTGGAAGGTGATGCCCGGCGAAAGCTCACCCTCGGCTCCTTGCAGCGGGACTGCAGGACCTGGCTCCCCGGGGGTCTCCCTGCTGGGTCCTCCTGGGTGAATTGCTCTGCCTTTCTGTGAGGTGGGAGGGACGGTGCTGCTCTTGCGGGGCTGCTGTGGGGATCGGAGAGCGTAACGCTGAAGAGGACCTGGCACACCTGGAAGGACAGTGTGGACCTGGCTGGGTGCATGGCTCTCGGGACGGACTTCCGGGAAGGAAGCCCCTCCTTTCTGCTGTCCGGAGCCTCCTGGGTGAAGGCCGTGCAGAAAGGGCCCTGAGGCCAATCCCTGCACTGCAGTTGTGGGAAAGGCAGTGGGTGCTGGTGGCCGACCTTGTGGTTTGTCTTGGGGGCTTGAAGGACAGCAGCCACCAGGCCATGGCACTGTGCCTGCCTCTAACCAGCTGTTGACCTTTCTCTACCGGGGAGCCGGGAGCTGGCACCTGCAGGGCTGCAGGATACCCCCTGGGGTCCGGCCTGGGCTTTCTTTCCCCTCAGCAGCTGTGCTTCTAGGACATGGAATTTTCCATAGGGACACATGTGTGCTTCCAGCCAGGAGCTCCCTGAAGCTGAATCCTCTGCCAGCCGAAAGCCCAGGCCCTCATGGCTCTACTGGTAGGCGGTGCCCTGTCACCCAAGCTGCCAGCTGTGGCCCCTCACCCAGGTCCCGCAGACCATGTGCTCCTTCTGTTCCTGCCTCATGGGGACAGACAGGCGGGGCCGCAGGGCCTGGTCATTGGCAGAGGTCCCTGCAAACCAGTCACCGGGCAGCCACAGAGGAGGAGGTCGCTGCTGTCTGTGACACAGGTGGTCCCAGCCCGTGAGCAGAGGGCGGGTGCTTCTCCCCTGAGGGTCTGGGACTCTGCGGCTCCCCGCCCTTCACTCTGCCCCCCACTCTGGGTCCCCTGCCTGAGGCTCCCAACTCAGCCTAGGTGTCCAAGTCGGAGAAAGTTCTGCCCTTGTGTGTGTCCCTTCAGCGCGTCCAGCAGAGCGGCGATGCAGAGCTGAGCATCCCTGTGCGCTGGGCCTGGCGCTGCCAGAGTCCAGCTCATGCCGTTGCTGTCAACCCTGATGTCCTTCTTCTTCCCCTCACCCTCACCCTCTTCCTCCTCCTCTCCCTTTGTGGAACTGGGGATCAAACTTAGGGGCACTGTAAACTGAACTTTGTCCTGATCCCCCGCTTGCTTTATCCTTTCTTTCTTTCTTTCTTTCTTTCTTTCTTTCTTTCTTTCTCTCTCTCTCTCTCTCTTTCTCTCTCTCTTTCTCTCTTTCTTTCTTTCTTTCTTTCTTTCTTTCTTTCTTTCTTTCTTTCTTTCTTTCTTTTTCTTTTCTTTCACATTTCCAGACAAGACTTCACTAAGTTGCCCAAATTGCCCTGGAACTTGTGATTCTCCTGACTCAGCCTCCCAAGTACCTGGGATTCTAGGTTCACTGCTATTGTTAGACAAATTGTAATAGTTGCTGACTTTTATTGAGCACTTGTCTCATGCCAGAAGCCAGGCAGTGGGCCAAGACTGTAAGTGACTTCGTTAGCGGGGTCTGCACCGTTTTTGGGGTCTGTTATGCTCACATTACAGGAGGGGAGATTACAGAGAGATGAAGTGAACTGTGTGAAGTCACACAGCACCGTGGGAGGCTGTAGGGCCAGGACCAAGCCTGAGCTCCTCAGCATGCCTGGCGCTGCCGCCCAGCTCCCCCCGCCTTCCGGGCCTCCCCACCCGTCAGATGCAGGCCACTTTCTTCCCTTTGCTGTGTGTGCTCGCTTTTTGCTCATCTAGCGTCTGGCTCAGCAGAGCCTGCAGTGTGTGAACACCAGCTCTGGGCCCTCCCCCTGGACCTGCCAGCTCTGTTTTCTGCCTTTTTGAAATAAATCTTGTCAGTCATCATGCGACATTGCGATGTCCCTCATCTTAGCTCAGCTTTTCGTTCTGGTGAAGTGTGGCACCTGGATTGCCTAGAGACAGGGCCCTGGGGTAAACAGCTTCAAGGGGGAGATCCTGGAACCCGCAGAGAAGACGGATGGAGAGGAATGAACTGTGAACGCATGGAGAGGGAGATGCAGGGGCCCGGTTACCAGCAGACCACATTAGCTGCTGTGTTTTCTCTCTCTCTCTCTCTCTCTCTCTCTCTCTCTCTCTCTCTCTCTCTCAATCTC